>CAUYNB010044749.1:0-27503 GCA_963574225.1 Lagothrix lagotricha
CTCAGAACACACAAACCACAAACCACAAAAAAAACACACACACACCAACAACACTACACAAACACCACACCACCTACCTAATATCACACCCCCCCACACCATACCTCACACATACACCACACACACATCACCTACCACACACCACACATACCACACACTGCACACACCACACACACCACACACCCACACACACCACACACCACACATACTACACACACACTGCCTACCACACACACACCTACCACACACCATACACACCCCACATACCACACACCGCTCACCACAACACACGACCTACCACACACAATAAACACCCCATATACCACATACACCCCACACCACACACACTACATACCACACACACACCTACTACACACACACCACACACACACACCACTCACCATACACAAACCACCTACCACACACCACACACACCCCATATACCACACATCACACACATCACACCTCCACACACCACACACACACAGTGCCTACCACACACACACACCACCTACCACACTCCGTACACACCCCATATATCACACACCACACACCACACACATCACCTATCACACACCCCACATACCACACACCACACATACCACACACACATACCACCTACCACACACACACCACTTAGGCACATACACATCACATACACAGGTACACGCACAACACAACACACAAACCCCACACACCAAACACCACACATACACACTACCTATCACACACCGCACACACTCTACACACCACCCACAGCACACAGACACATGCACAACACACACGCACAACACATGACACATACACCCCACACACCACACACATATCACCCACCCCACACACAGCACACCCCACACACCACATACACACCACCCACCACACACACACCACACACCCACCACACACCCCACACCACATATACACACATCTCCCACCACACACACCACATACACACACACCACATACACACCACCTACCACACACATACCACACACACCCCATAAACCCCACACATCACACCCACACCACACCTACATACCATCCAACATACAAACACACCACACACCACACATACACACCACACAGTCACACAGCACACACCACACACACCACGCATCTCATATACCCCCCACACCCTACACACCACCTACCACCCACGCCCATACCACACAACACAGACACACCACACACACAAACATCACACACACACTGCACACCAACAGGCACATACACCACACACCACACATCACACAGGCACACACCACATGCCACACAGGCACACACACACACCATACATCACGCAGGCACACACCACACACACACTACACACTACACATACCACATACACCACACACATCACACACCACCCATACACACCACAGGCACACACACACCACACAGGTACACACCACATGCACACACCACACACCACACAGGCAAACACAGCACACACACCACATACATATCACTCAGGCACACATACCCCACACACCACACATACACAACACAACACACAGGCGCACACACAGCAGACACCACACACTACACGCACCCCACACACCACATATCACATAGGCACATACACCACACATACTTCACACACCACACAGGCACACACCACACAGGCACACACACACCACACAGGCACACACACCACACGCTCACGCACACACACACTCCAGTGCTTTCCTGTGTCCCCTCTGTCTGCCACACCTTCTGGGGTCTGTCTCACCCTTGCAGCCTCCCCACAAGTCCTGGGGGAGGCAGGAAGGTGGGTGGAGGGACAGGCAGGTGACAGCCAGCTCCAGGGCTGTGCAGGCAGCGACTTCAAGGACTGGCCTGGGAGCCAGTGAGTGAGTGGTAGGGTGAGCGCCAGGCAATCAGGGGGGCACGGAGGAGGGCGGACGCACCTCCAGGGGAAGGTGGTGGCCGGTGTGGCTGTGAGGAGCTGGGGGAGCCTCACCCTGTCCGGCGAAGCGAGAGGGAGACACAGCCACCGCTGGGGCGCATGGGTGGGTTCGGGGGACAAGACTGGTGGCAGCAGAGGCTCTGCTGAGGGCCTTGGTCTTGGGGGACAGGGAGGGTGGGGGCTGGGCTGGGGGAAATGGGGTGGACTAGGGGAGCAGAGCCACGTGGGAACAGGGTGGACAGCCTGGGTGGCGTGCGCCTTTGAGGGGACTTGTGGGAGCAGCAGCATGGAAGCAGGGAGGTGGCTCTGAGAGGGGACGTGTGAGGTGTGTGGTGTGCGTGCACTGCGTGTAAGGGGTGCGTGTGTGAAATGCAGGTGTGAGGTATGCAGTGCGTGTGAAATAGGTCTTGTGTGATGTGTATGTAGTTGCAATGTGGTTGTGTGAGGTATGTGGTGTGTGAGGTATGTATTGTGTATGTGTCAGATATGTACTGTGTGATGCATGTATGTGTTGTGCATGTGAGGGGTGTGGAGTGTGTGTGGCATGTGTGTGAGGTAGGTATGTGTTGTGTATCTGTGAGATATGTAGTCTGTGATGTGTGTGGGGTGTGAGATATGTGGGGGTGTGTGGTGTGTGTGAGGTAGGTAGTATGTGATGTCTGTGTGTGGTGTGTGAGGCATGTGGTGTGTGTGAGGTATGTGATGTGTGGTTTGTGTGGTGTGATATGTGGTGTGTGGTGTGTGTGGTATGGGGTGTTGTGTGTGATGTGGCGTGTGTGTGATATGTGGTGTGTTGTGTGCGAGGTATGTGGTATGTGTGAGATAAGTGGTGTGGCGTGTGTTGTGTGTAAGGTATGTGGTGTGGTGTGATATGTGGTGTGTGGTGTGCGGTGTGTGTGGGTTGTGGCCCCCATCCCCATCCCTGAGGAGGGGGTGAGACCCCAGACCCCTAGGCATTTACTCTCCAGCTTCTGGGTGCCAAGCTCAGGCTCGGGGATTTCCCACGCGCTGGATGTCTGGGCCCGGCCCTGACATAAGAATTTTGAGAATGGAGAGGGCGGCGCTAGAGTCCTCACCGTCTTCGAATGAAGGGATTTGGCTAAGAAGAAATGCCAGGTGCTTCCGGGGCACCCCACGGTCAGGATGCGGTGCGCGCGTGCCTGGCGCTGAGCAGTCAGACCTTCTGGCCAGGGCTCCGGAAACCTCGGGACCCCTCTAGCGCCCCAGGCCTTCTGTTTCCTTCCTGCGCCCGGGGCAGGACTTTCAACAGGGGTTAAAAAGAAGGTGATGCTCTGCTCTGCCAGCCTGACGTCCTTCTCGGGACGCTGAGGGTCTCTGCGAGGGATGGCTGCTGCGTCTCAGCCTCCCCACCTTCCGGAAGGCAAGAGCGCCCAGAGGTGTTTGCTTTTGGTGTGCGCCTTCGAGCCGGGCCTGGGGCCGTTTCTGTGAATTCCTTGCTAGTTTCCCTGTGCTCTTGCCTGGGAAGAATGAAATGAAAACAAAATGCGAAGCCCCGAAACTTGCGGTGACGGGATGCCCCAGGCCGGAGCCCGCGCTCAGCACCCAGGCTGCCCCGTTCTCCACCTCTCCGGGCCTGCTGCCAGAGCGAGTCAAAGGCACCGAAGAATGAAGTGACTTGGGAAGAGGACGCCGCACACCCGCGGGACAGGCCGGAGCTGCCTCGGAACATTCTTTCTGTGTTTTGGGACATTTCGAAGATGGATGGCGTGCTGCCTTTGTGATGTGTGATCTGAAGATTCCATCAAAGAAAGTGCGTCCTTTGTGTGAAAGTTGTGATTCTTGGCATCTTTGTGATTTTGGGTCCTGGAGAAAGACCCTGAGGGAGAGCCCTCCCTTGCGGCCACAGGAATGCAGGTTTTGGAAGCCCAGTTTCAGGCCCATCCTAGAGCAGGAAATGAGAAGAGCCCCAGGGCTCCGATGTGGGTGGAGGAATAGCTGTGGTGTCCGGGGTGCCTCCGTGGGGACCCTCCAGCACCCTACTGCAGTTTCTCTTGGGGTTGCTGGGACAGACTGTTGGAGGCCTTTCACCCCCAACTTTCTGTTGGTAGGTAATTTTCCAAAGGCCACCGGATGTGCAGCCCTGTGGTCCAGCCTGTGGAGAACCCAGCACGGAGACCCCAGGGGCAGCAGCCAGTCTGAGAAGACTGTCATTTGCAGAAGAATCTCAGGGTGATGCTGGCGGGGCAGGGGTCAGAGTGAGCTGGGAGCCAGGGTGGGCGGGGGCACACTCCTGCGGGTGCTCACAGCTCATGGAGGTCCACCAGGGCACGTAGCTTCGGGCCTGCTAGGGCAGGGCTCTAGAAGGGTGTTCTCCAAGCTTTCGTGCTAGCCCATCCTTTAACAATCAGAAGAGTTTGAGTGCATGTTCCCGATATATGTACACACATTGTTTTGTTTCGTTTTGTTTTGTTTTTTTTGAGACAGAGCTCGCTTTGTTGCCCAGGCTGGAGTACACTGGTGGAATCCCAGCTCATGCAATCTCTGCCTCCTGGGTTCAAGCGATTCTCCTGCCTCAGCCTCCTGAGTAGCTGGGGTTACAGGGACCCATTACCACGTCCACCTAATTTGTGTATTTTTAGTAGAGATGGGGGTTTCACCATATTGGCCAGGCTGGTGTTGAACTCCCAACCTCAGGTGATCCACCCGTCTCAGCCTCCCAAAGTGCTGGGATTACAGGCGTAAGCCACTATGCCCGGCCTTTGATTTTTAACACATGGCAAATGGACTAGCTAACAGTAACGTATCACATAGATTATAGAATATAGGCATCTTAAATACTTTAAACAGATGAGATTTTGAAGGAAGGACAAGTATTCATATTTCCCGCCCCCTGTCCCCCCGCACCTCCCTGGGGGACGTGGCCCTCACTTTGTTTTTGACCCCTGGGCTAGAGTTAGAGGATGGGAAGGAGTGTACCCTCACCGCAAGGACAGGCTTGCTTTTGTGATTATTGTTAATTTTTGGCCATATACCTCTTTTTATCATGCATTTTTTCCAAACATCAAGAACTCGAGAGGGAGCAGTATCATGGCAGCCCTGTCTGACCTATAGTAACCCTTCTCTCAGCCGACCCACTGTCCCTCACCCCTTCCTCTTCCTGGATTCTTTTCAAGCAACCTCTGACCTTATTTCATCAGAAAAATAACTTCAGTGGCTAGCTGTACAGAATGGGGACTCTTACAAAAAAATAACTGTAATACCCCATGACACCTAAAACACGAGCCATGTGTACTTTGATAGAATCTGCTAACAGTGTTGAAATGTCCCTGGGTGTCTCCTGTTTCAGACTTGGTTGGTGTGAGTATGAAGTCCAAGACTCGCTGCGACTCGGAATTCCCTCTGGAATGCCGAGTTTCCGTCCCCTCCCCATCGCTTGTCATTTCTTGGCTGAAGAAACCTGGTCCTTTGTCCTGTAGAATTTCCAGCGCTCTGGTTTCTGCTGGCTGTGTGTGTAGTGCTGTCTGCCATGTTCCTCTGTTCCCCAAATCCTGTGGCTTCATGAGGCTCTGGTGATGATGATGGGGTGGTGGGGACACCCTCGCCGGGGGCCACCCTGCCATCAGGAGACGCATCAGGCTGGTTGCTCCCTCTGGAGTCCTTCGATTGCTCCTCGTGTCAGGACCACCGTCAAGGTGGCCGCCGCTGCCTCCTGACACGTGCCACCGGGCCCCAAGCTCATGGCCCAGCCTGGTATCTCATCAGGCTTTCCAAAGGACCGGAGTGCAGGGCTGCTCTGCCTGTGGCAAGGGTGCCTGCTGCCAGGCATAGGCCCAGAGAGGAAGTGGCAGAAGCTGGGCATGGGGGCTGATCCTTGAAGGAGTGTATGGCGGCCACCGGGTTGAACACAGCCTGCTGCAGCCCCGTGACCTTGGGCAAGCCCCTGTATGGCCCAGTGGGAGGACATCAAGGCACAAATTAAGGACAGGGCCTTTCCTGGGCTCTCGGCTGGCCTGGCCGTCACCAACAGGACCTTGCAGGCCCTTCCCCTCCACAGGCCCCAAGCCCCATCTGTAAGAAGGGGCAGCCCAGCTTATTTCAGTGAATCCAAGTGGAACACTAGTTTTTGTCTGAGAGGAGAGGGCTGGCGTGTCCCTTCGCACCAGCGATCTGGGTGCCCGATACGCCACAAAACTACCTTCTTTCCCCTGCACCTAGAAAGGGTCTGGCTCCCACGCCTCCTGGTGAACCCAGAACAGCCATGCAGAGCATTCTGCAAGGCCTCATTCTTTTCTGAAATCCTGGTTGAGGAAAAGCTGGCTGAGGGAATGATCTGGAGAAAAGTGATGTAGGCATGTGTACGACGGAGACTGTGCGTCTGCCCAGAAAATGAATTGACTCTGAAAAATGGGCCTTGGGCCAGAAATAGCAGTGCTCCTACTCTGGTGACTGCTGTCGGGAGGACAGTCTGGCACTGTCCTTTTGATCTTCGGCCCCATAGGCTGCTAGTACTGGTGGGGGCCCCGTCTACAGGATTGCCGTCCTGCTGGGCTCGCCGCTGGGCACGGAGCTCCTGTGGGCAGGTGGAGTGGACACGGAGGTTCTGTCTTAGGACTTGGGGTCCTCATCAGCTGGCGATGCCCGCAGTGAAGTCCACTCCTCAGTGAAAGCCAGCAGCACTGCTTGATGGGCAGGCCTGGCTCCGGGAGCCATAGGCAGCACATGCCCAGTCAGTCACGCTCCTGGCACGTCAACGCAGAGTGGCGATTCGTCAAAGCTAAGGCAAACAGATACCCACCCCCTGCTGGCCTGGCAGGCCACCGTGGGTCCAGTCAGGAGTCGGAGAGCTGGAGAGGGTCTGGACACAGTGGCAGCTCTGAGAGCCCGGCGGGTGGGGGTAGCGCACAGACTGCTCAGGGCCGGCTGCCCCTACCCTGGGAGGGGGCTGTGTCTGCAGGGGCTCAGGAGGACTCAGTGAGGCAGCTGGGAACCCACAAAACTAGATTTGTTCAGAAAATGGCCCAGCCCTTGGCCTCATTATTCTCCTTTTTTTTTTGAGACAGAATCTCTGTCGCCCTGGCTGGAGTGCAGTGGCATGATCTCGGCTCACTGCAACCTCCACCTCCCGGGTTGAAGCGATTTTCCTGCCTCAGCCTCCTGAGTAGCTGAGACTACAGGCACCCGCCACCACACCCAGCTAATTTTTGTATTTTTAGTAGAGATGGGGTTTCACTGTATTGGCCAGGCTGGTCTCGAACGCCTGACCTCCTGATCCGCCCGCCTCAGCCTCCCCAAGTGCCGGGATTACAGGCGTGAGCCACCATGCCTGGCCTCCTTCTTTCTTTTAAAAGACTATTTTTTAGAGCATTTTTTATTTTCCCAATATATTGATTGGAGAGCACGGAGCTTCCCACATTGCCTCCTGCTCCTCAGAGCACACAGAGGCACCAGCCAGGCCCCTTCCCTCTGGAGCTGTTTCAGCAAAATGTCCCTGGTGAGCAAAGTTCTTTACAGAAAACATGCATTCGCTGCGGAGGGGAGAGCTGGGGGTTCACACACTGAAGGGGGTGCCCCTTCCTTCCCTGTCTGGGGCGGGCACATGCTGGCCCAGACCCACGTCCCTCCCAGAGACGCGGAGGGTGACGCTCGCCCCCCTGACCCCACCGTGGAGTAGACCCTAGAGGCGTCGCCACGTGGGGCCCGCAGGGGCTCTGTTCAGGGGGCCACTGTGCGAGGAGGACCGAAGGCCTAGTGGGGTCTGCAGGTCCCGGGCGGCAGGCTGGGTGTTGGGCCTGGCTGGTGCCCACCCTGCTTCCCACAGCCCTGCCTCCAGACGGAAGGGAACATCCCGGGGGGCAGTGTGAGGCCGACCCAGAGGCGGAGGTGCCATGGGAACGCAGGCATCGCTAACTCAGTGTTTACAGGCTTCAGCCATCTTTTTTTTCCTTTGAGACGTAGTCTTGCTCTGTCGCCCAGACTGGAGTACAGTGGCGTGATCTCGGCTCACTGCAACCTCCACCTCCCGGTTCAAGTGATTCTCCTGCCTCCGCCTCCCATGTAGCTGGGATTACAAGCGTGCACCACCATGCCTGGCTAATTTTTGTATTTTTAGTAGAGATGGGATTTCACCATGCTGGTCAGACTGGTCTCAAACTCCTGACCTTGTGATCTGCCCGCCTCTGCCTCCCAAAGTGCTGGGATTACAGGCGTGAGCCACCATGACTGGCCTTCAGCCATCTTTAAAATGCTTTTTTTTTTCTTCCTTTGATTCAGGGTCTTAATGAAAGTCCAGGCATTCCAAGGACAAATAAATATTTAAACAGCAGCTTCACTTTGAAGGTCAGCCCAGAGTGTGGGGTATGACAGCCAGCCAGGGCCCGAATGTGGGACAGAGGCCAGGCTGGCAGGGGTGCAGGCTCCTGGGGGAAGGGACAGGGGAGGGCTGTGGGAGGGCAAGGGGGCCTAGGAGGGTCCGCACTCTGCCGCTGGCTGGCCTGCCTCTCTCTAAGAGCTGACTCTACACTTGCCTCCACCCAGGGAAGGAAATGGCTGCAGAAAGGGTGCGGGCATCGGGGCAGTTGGGGCCGCGGGCAGTGGGCAGCACTGGCAGATGAAACCAGCAGTGGCGATGGTCCAGAAAGAACTTGGCGCTGCGGAGGCAATGGTGGCCCGAGGGAGGCCCCTGGCCCACGGGGAGCGGCCGCAGCCTCCAGCCCCGGGCCTCCTCCCCTGTGTTTCCCCGTCACTCTGCGGCCACCTCTGGGGTCTCTCCTGCTGCCCCCACCCCCGAGAGGGAGACCCTGGGAAAGCGGGCCTGTGGTAATTGCAAAAAATAAACCATCAGTAGCTACAAAATCTTATAAACATTAAAGTAATCTGAAAAGCTTATACTTTATCTTTTAGTCTGAGGAAGGGCTTTTGAATATTTCCGGTTCAAGACACAGACACACTGAGACGGTGTGAAAAGGACTTGGGGCCGGTATGGTGGCTCATGCCTGTCATCCCAGCACTTTGGGAGGCCGAGGCGTGTGAGCCCAGGAGTTTCAGACCAGCCTGGGCAATATAGTGAGACCTCGTCTCTACAAAAAAACAAAACAAAACAAAACAAAACAAAACAAAACAAAAATGAGTTGGGTGTGGTGGCGCACCTTGGTCCTGGCTACTCAGGAAGCTGAGCGGGGAGCATGGCTTGCGCCTGGAGGTCAGGGCTGCAGTGAGCTGAGATTGCGTCACTGCACTCCAGCCTGGGTGACAGAGGAGCCTGGACCTGGGAGAAGGCCCACTGGGTCACGCAGCCACGCAATCCCGGGGCTTTTGTGGTTTTCACAGCGGGGGATGCGTGGGGACCAGGTGTGGGCAGCCATGGGTGTGGAGGATTCCGAGGGCTGGTCACTGCGTGTGGCTTTGGGAGACTCCGGGGCTGTCCTCGCCGCTTCCTCGGGCTGCCATTTCTCAAGGGTGCTTCCCGAGTCGCTGTCGGGGTGATCTCAGGACTGTGGCCTTCCCGAGGAACCAGCTTTCTTACCCTCCTCTGTCTCAGATGTTTTGGTTGAAGGAAAAAAACAAAACCAAAGCAAACTGAAGAAAGCAAACCAGAGCCAGCCCTGCCGCTCCCTGCAGGCCGCACAGCTGCCTCCCCAGCGTCACCTGCCCCACGAAGGTCAGGCCAGGGCTGCCCTGTCCATTGAGACTGAGCGGGGTCGTCAGGGAGGAAAAGTCCCCTTCACAGACCCGCAATGGCCACCCCAGCCACAAGCCTGGTCTTCCCGCCGACGCTCGCCTCGTGTGGTCAGCAACCAAGCTGTCCATCCGTGTGGCCTCAGTCTGTGTGGCATCTTCTGCTGCACTGGCAGAAAAGACCCGGCTCCTAGAACCCGGCGCTGGCCACGGCTGCCTTCCTGGGCTGCCCGCCCCACCTCCAGCACCCAGGCAGCCTCTGCCTTGGAATCCCCCGAGTCCTCTCTGGGCTGCCCAGGCCTCTTATCTGCCCCCACCATCTCCTGTCCCTGGGCCCTAATCCCTGCTCTGCAGGCAGCAGAGCCAGGGTGCCAACCCCAGATGGAGCCGCAGGGAGGTGAGAGTCCTGGTGGTAGAGGTGGAGGCCCACGCAGTGCTTGGGGCTGTGTGTGCATGGGGGCCTACCCTAGCTCGGCAGCATCTCGTGGAGCACCCCCTGGATGCCCCTCCTTCTAGAGCCAAGCCAGGCTCCCCCAGGCCGAGGAGACCACACGACGACCGTGGACTCCCGGCCTCTGGAACTGAGAGGCACCAAATGCGTGCTTTGTTCTGTCTGCCTCAGGAGAATGAGTCCTGCGCTCTCCCGCTAACGCCTTCCTTCCGAACCTCTTTCCAGAGCCCTCAGCCCTGACGGTGGTTCCCTAGAGTCCCAACCTTCAGACTCTAAATTCCTGGCGGGCACCCACAGACAGAAGGGTTTCCAGCACTCAGCCACTGTGCTGCTCCCGCCATGGGACCTGAAAGGGGTTGTCAGTCAGGGCCCAGCAAACAGTGAGGGCAGCGTGGGGAGAGCTCCAGGGGGCTGGGAGATGATGGGAAAATTGGGCTGGCGGGAGCCGATGGAACTGCTGTCCACACCTCTGTCGGGGGCAGTCAGCTCCCGGGCTTCCAGCCTCACCAGGGATCAGCCCTAGTGTTGCTCTTCCTCCAGGGAGCTCAAGCCTCGGCAACATGAGGACACTGAGACCCGGGGGCACTCCGTACCCTGCTGAGCTGCCGGTGATCCAGTCCCTAAGACAGACCATGGGCAGGTGGCCTTCTGGCTCTTGGGGTCCGCACAGGCCTGTGGCAGCCCCGTGAGTATCAGCGCATGCATGGAGCCCTGCCTGGGGCCCTGCCTGACTTCCCGGTAAGAGGGTGCTGCCTCCTGCGGACTCTCAGCCTGATGGGAATCACTGGATGGGGTGGCTGCGCTGGCCCTGTTCCTCCATCAGGGATGTGCCCGGTGCTCTGCGGAGGGCGTGGGCTCCCCCACCGCTGTGCTACTGACCCAGCCCTCCCGCCACACCCTCATTCTTCTGCACGGGAGGCCAGGACCAGAGGCCCCATCTCCAGAGTGGTGGGCAGGAAGGAGGGAGAGGGCTTAGGGTCTGCAGGGTGAGCATGTGGGGTCCAGCCAGGTGTGCATGCAGGGCCTGGTGCCCCACCTGCTGGCCCTGCCCTGTGCACAGGAGGAGGCCATGGTAACCCCCACCCCATCCATAGGAGGAGGCCATGGTCACCCCCACCCCATCCATAGGAAGAGGCCATGGTAACCGCTACCCCATCCACAGGAGGCCATGGTAACCCCCACCCCGTCCACAGGTGGAGGCCATGGTAACCCCCACCCTGTCCACAGAAGGAGGCCATGGTAACCCCCACCTCATCCATAGGAAGAGGCCACGGTAACCCCCGTCCTGTCTACAGGAGGCCACAGTAACCCTGCCCTGTCTACAGGAGGCCATGGTAACCCCTCCCTGTCCACAGGAGGAGGCCATGGTAAGCCCACCCCATCCACAGGAGGCGGCCGTGGTAACCCCCACCCCCTCCACAGCAGGAGGCCATGGCAACCCCCACCCTGTCCACAGGAGGCCACGGTAACCCCACCCTGTCCACAGGTGGAGGCCATGGTAACCCCCACTCCGTCTGCAGGAGGAGACCATGGTAACCCCAGCCCTGTTTGCAGGAGGAGGCCCTGGTAACCGTTAGGAAGTCCTTGGATTTGGGAGGATGCCATCAGCAGTGTAGCGGTCACTGAATGTGGGCTGGGACCTGTGGTTGACGACGTCCTCTAAGTACTTGGCTCACCCAAGCTAACTGCCCTGCTGGGATCACCGCTCTAGGAGGACTCTGAGTTCAGCTGAGCGGCCCAGGGGCCGGTCAGTGCTGTGCCCCTGGCCCTGAGGCCAGGCCCCGTGTGGGCAGCATGGCATGGGAAGCTGCTTGTGGGCTGGAGCCTGCCTGGGGGGCCTTGGTCAGTTGAGGCTGCAGAAGCAGAGAAATGAGGGGTGCTCCTGCTGCCTGGGGCTCGCCCTCGGCCCTGCATGTGGCGAGTGAGGGAGAGCACCTTTCCTGGGGTGCACTGGTGGCTGCGGTCAAAGGTCCTGCACATGCGCCTGCGTGCTCACATCTGTAGCTGCAGACATTGGCCCCCAAAGACCCCCGAACTCGTGGGGTGGACGCTGGGGCAGTGTGGGCTCCCCCTCCTCCTCACGGCATGTTAGGGGGCTGGGGGGCCCCTCCCCACCCTCCCTGGGGGTAGAGCTGGGGTTGCAGGCTGGCCGTGTCCCCGCCCACTGCACAGTCCAGTTCTGCTCCTGCTTTGCCCCGCTGTCCTCCAGGCTGGGCTGGAGGCGCTCAAGGACCAGCCACAGCCTGGGGCCACACACCCCGGGAGCCATCTTGTCTCTGTGTGCGCCCTGGCCTCCTTCCTGCCAGGACCCTGACTGAGTCAATAGGATTGACTTTCGCAAACTGACCAACAAGATCACTAGCACACATGGAGTGGAAGATGGTGCCGTCCTGAGCCTTCGTCCTCTGCCTCGGTCAGCCTGTGGCCAGCGTCCTGAGCCCAGCTCCTCCTCTTACCCTACGCTCTTCCCACCCTGAGAGACGCCTGGTCTGGGTGGGTCTCCTGGGACCTCAGTGTTTGAATATGACCTGGAAAGCAGAAATGGCAGCTGAAGACTTGGCGAGGGTCTCGCCAGATCTCATCTCTCACAGCTGATGCACAGGACTGGGGGAGCCTTGGCGCGGGTCTCACCTGATCTCACCTCCCACAGCTGATGCGCAGGACTGGGGGAGCCTTGGAGAGGGTCTCACCTGATCTCACCTCCCACAGCTGATGCGCAGGACTGGGGGAGCCTTGGAGAGGGTCTCACCTGATCTCACCTCTCACAGCTGATGCGCAGGACTGGGGGAGCCTTGGAGAGGGTCTCACCTGATCTCACCTCCCACAGCTGATGCACAGGACTGGGGGAGCCTTGGAGAGGGTCTCACCTGATCTCACCTCCCACAGCTGATGCACAGGACTGGGGGAGCCTTGGCGAGGGTCTCACCTGATCTCACCTCCCACAGCTGATGCGCAGGACTGGGGGAGCCTTGGCGAGGGTCTCACCTGATCTCACCTCCCACAGCTGATGCTCGGGGCCGGGGGAGCCTTGGCGAGGGTCTCACCTGATCTCACCTCCCACAGCTGATGCTCGGGGCCGGGGGAGTGTTTCCAGTCCTCCTGGGACACACATGTCTCCATTTAAGGGTACGCCTGACATGAAAGGAAATTGATTGGATGACCTTCACTAAAGACCTGAAGGGGACTATCCGGGCCCAGTGCGTAGGTGCTGGGAGGAGGGCAGAGGGATTTTGCAGTGGAGAGAGATGGTCTCCACTCTGAATACAGCTCCAGTGACGGGAGCTGATAACCCAGGAGCAGAGTGGGGTCCCTCATGGAAGCAGCAGCAGGGCTGGGGATTCGGGCTTAACTGGCCTAATGGGATTCTGGCTGAAGGCAGGTGGGGTGAGGGGCCATCACCTGGGTGCCGGAGGATGGACAGATACGGGGTGGGCAGTTCTGGCTAAACTCACTTAGCCGTGTTCTTGCTAAAACTGGATTTTACAAGGAGAAGTGCAGGTGGCCTGGAAGTTTCCAGGGCCTGATGAAGTTTGGCCAAGCAAAGAATCTCATCATTGAGAATTAGAATGGGAGCAGGTGGCTAAAGAGTATGGATTCTCTCCAGCTTCTGCAGCCCCTCCCTCCGCATCCTGCTCCTGGGACCCCCTTTCCTGACGCTAGACCCAGATTCCTGAAGTGGGGACAGCTGCCTGGGGACTAGATGCTGGGTGCCGGCCTCAGCAGTGGGAGGCACCAGGAAGGGCCTAGCCGGAGAGCCGCTGGGACCCAGGTCAGGTCGGGACCTGGCGTGTAGCGGAGCCTGGGCTCGTGAAGTCAGAGCTGGAGTCACTGCACATCGTCTCCCGGGGCCGGGGCTCCCGGGGGACATGCGGTGTCTGGTGCTCCCTGGGATCCCCACTCCTCTTCATGGGACTCTGCGTGGTGGAGAGCCCATCGAGGGCTGCTCATCCTGGCCTCTTGGGAGCAGCACGGCCTGAGCAAGGGAACCTGGCCGGGACCCTGGCGCAGGTGAGGCGGGGCTGGTCGCAGGGCCTCGGTGCCCCCGGGCTAATTCCTGCCAAATGCTTCAATGGCCAAGGGTGGATCCCACTCCTCCCTGCCAGAGGCTGTTTCAGGAAGAGATGGTCAGGCCCCAGCAGGTTTCCTGCTCACGGGGAGATTCCAAGGAGGGGCAGACTCCCTGGGAGGAACACGGATCCCTTTCATTGGGTGTTTGTTCAGAATTCACTCCAGTGCCCTCTTCTTCTGGGGCCAGGCAGGGAGCACCGTGTGGGCGTTAGCAAGGAGAGGAGGGGTCCAGGAGAGCTCATGGGGGTTTTCCGGGAGCTCTGTAGACAGGCAGGTCCTGAGGTCTTTTGGAAAGAGTAGAACAAGGTCCTGGGCAGCTTTGCGATGGTGGCGAGTGAGGGAGGAGGTGGCCTCCCTGAGCGTGGGTGGCTGGATGCATGCCCCAGACCCAGGGCCAGAGGCTAAGAACGGAAAACGGCAGGCGGGGACCCACCTGCTGAGGAGACGTCCCGGAAGATCTGGGCTGAGGATGTAGGAGCGTGCTAGAAACAGCGACTCCCGCATGCCAAGTGCCACCCAGGGCCAGAGCTGGGGTCAGCGGGGCAGCCGTGTGCCCCCATGGGGAGTTTGGAGGTCACGGAGAAGACGCGAGACCAGATGCCGGCAGGGGAGCCCTCCAGAGCCTGCCCCTGGCTCAGGGGCACCGGGAGACTCCCTCATGGACCGAGTGGAAAGCCAGGATCTCATCCCCATCACAGGGTCCGAGCAAGGAAGTGGTCCCTCTCTGTTTCCTTCAGTCCCCGGGGTCTGGGCCTAGCCATGCCTGGGGCCTCCCTGCTGGGATTGGAGACCCCCGACAGCCCCCAGCATCTTCCCTTTTCCCCCAGGAAGACTCGGACGCAGGGTCCCCTCCCTCCCCATAACACAGAGGGTAGCATCCCCCAGATGGGGACTCTGATGGATCACCAAACCAAAAGATGGGGAAACGCACGGACAAGGGGCTGAAGCAGCTCTGGCCGGGCGGTGTGTGGAAGCTGGTGGGACGGCAACAGAGCGGGGGGCCAGCATCGCTACCTTCTCGCCCCTCCCAGAGACCCCCAGCCCCCGCTCGGGTGCCCCACCCAGACTGGTAACACCTGCGGCTGCTGTTGAAATCACTTGCTTTTCGAATGGGCGTCTTCCTTGATGTCAGAAATGTTTGTTTGCAAGGAGATGGAGGTGATTTTTTTCATACGGGAAGGGGAGCTCCTCTGGCGAATTGCTATCGACATGTTATCCATGTTACTACGTGTTACTGTGTGTTATCCGTGTTATCCACAGGGCAGCGGAGGGCAGGTTATGGGAGCCGAGTGCAGCCCGAGGGGCGGCTTTCAGGCTGGGAGAGAGCAGCTGCTTCCGGCTCCTCCCGGCGCGCAGACGGGGACGGCGTGTGCTGGGCGGGTGGGAGTGACGCTGCCCACCTGCAGGCGTCTCCTGGGGAACGGGTATGTGGGCTATGTGGCAGTGTGGAGCCCAGAGCTGATAGGAGGCTGCGCCATCAGGCTGCATTTGACCATTTATGGAGCCCCAGGCGGTGTGGAGGCCCTGAATTAGAAAGGCATCCAGACCCAGGCTGCAGCCCCAGTCCAAGCACTGTCCCCACCAGGGCCCTGGCTTCCCAGCTTGCTGTTATCAGCACACTGAGGTTGAGGCCGTGGCTCCATCTGGGCTGTTAGCACAGAGAAAAAAACCCAAATGACTTGGTAAATCGGGGGCTTGCTGGCCCCGTGGCTGCACGGGTGAGCTGGCTTCCTGTGTTTGCTGAGATGTCTTCGAGGCGGCCCCCCGGTAGAGTCCCCTCTGGGCCCCGGCCCTGCACTGGCCGCTGCGCTAAGGGCCTCTGTGGCTGTCATATCTAATTTTCACTGCACTCGGTGGCAGGTGCCAGGCTTCACTTTAAAGATAGGGAAGCTGCGTCTCGAGGAAGTGGAGCCTGTGCCGGAGTCTCGGCAGGGCTTCCGGCGTGGCCAGGACCCCCATGGGGCGGGGCTGGGGGTTTCCACACCCATCCCTTTCCCATAGTCCTCCCAGTCCCCCCACACTGTATGGTCTCCTGTCCTCTCTTGCTGTCCTCACCCCTCCCTCCACTTCTCTGCCGGGGTTGTTCCTGTCACCTTGCCCTAAACCCTTCTTTGTTCTTACAGTCCAGGCAGAGGGTCTGTGTACCTCAGAGCACACTCTGTGGCCTCCTGTCTCCCTCCCTGGTGGACTGGGCTGTGTGGTCACTGTCCTCAAGACGTTGGGTGCTGTGAGGGTTCAGAGCCCTGAGCCTCAGCACAGGAAGTGTCACCCAGGCAGCCCACACCTGCTCAGCGGGCGGACAGCATTGCCGACTGTGTTTTGCTCCCGGGAGCCTCCTGGAGAGGAAGTCGCAGGGAGACAGATGGCTCTGGGCAGCCCCAGCTTGCCAGTTCCACATCCAGGGTCCTCCTCCTGGGGTGGGGGTTACACTCTGTTCAAAGCACATGCCCAAATAACATTGCACAAAGTCTTTAAAATGGGGTGAGACTGGGCGCGGTGGCTCATGCCTGTAATCCCAGCACTTTGGGAAGCTGAGGTGGACGGATCACGAGGTCAAGAGATGGAGACCATCCTGGCCAACATGGTGAAACCCCATCTCTACTGAAAATACAAAAAATTAGCCAGACGTTGTGGTGCATGCCTGTAGTCTCAGCTACTTGGGAGGCTGAGGCAGGAGAATTGCTTGAACCTGACAGGTGGAGGTTGCGGTGAGCCGACATTGTGCCACTGCACTTCACCCTGGTGACAGATCAAAACTCCATCTCAAAAAAGAAAAAATGGGGTAAAGCTGACATTCCATAAAAGACACAAATCCTGCCTCGTGCTCAGGTCTTCTTTGCATGTCTGCACCCATGTAACCACCATGCATGTCAGTGAGTCCCCCTAAGAGCATGCCCAGCACCACAGAGAGCCCCTGGTCCCCCCAAGGGACTCCCCAGAGTCATAACCCCCAGAAGTGACCTCTCCTCTGACCTCTGACCTCCCAGCGGGGGGGGGGGTCTTGGGGACTGTGTTCTCCCCTGCTGCTGGCAGGGGGGGAGGGAGAGACACCACGGGTTGTCCCTGCTGTTGAGGGGCGCTGGTGACTCCAGGTTGTCTTTTTGTGGCTTTCACGCTGGCTCCAGTGGGACCTGCGCTCAGCAGCAGATGCTGGTCCTGGGGACTGTGTGAAGCTTTGGGGCCATTCCCCATGGGGTAGGGGGGTGCCAGTTACCCCTTCCCCCACATCCCCCCCTCCAGCCACAGCTGTGAGGACTCCCAGGACTCCTGTCATCAGCCTTTGCCAACTCAGCCCATCTGGTGGGGGCAGAATAATGTTTTTGGGTTTTTTTTTTTTTTTTGAGATGGAGTCTCACTCTGTTGCCCAGGCTGGAGTGCAGTGGCACAACCTCAGCTCACTGCAGCCTCCGCCTCCCGGGTTCAAGCAGTTCTCCGCCTCAGCCTCCCAAGTAGCTGGGATTATAGGTGCCTACCACCACGCACAGCTAATTTTTGTATTTTTAGTAGAGACGGGGTTTCACCATCTTGGACATGCTGGTGTTGAACTCCTGACCTTGTGATCCACCCGCCTTGGCCTCCCAAAGTGCTGGGATGACAGATATGAGCCACCGAGCCCAGCCCAACTTCCCTCTTCTTACAAGGGTGCCGTCCTTGGATGAAGGCTGCCGTGCTCCAGTGTGAGTTCATCCCAACTCAATTACGTCAGCAAACGCCCTATTCCAAATACGGTCTTCTGCGTTGACATGAATGTTTAGGGGGGCCTGCTCAGCCCAGGACAGAATGTGGTTTAAGAAAAGGATTTTCCTAGAAAGATCAGCCTGTCATCTGCATCCAGCTGCAGACCCTGGTTCCCGCCGCCTGGTCTGGGCCGGCCCTGGGTGAGCCGGAACCCTCTGCCTCTGCACCCCTCCGACCCTCACCCCCAAGGAACTTCGGGGACAGATGCCGCGGCACAGGGCACCCATAGGGTCTTCCGAGGCTGAGCTGGTGCCCAGCTTGTTTCCTCCCTCACAGACGCAGCCAGGCGGTGAGCAGCCCACGGGGGCCTCCATGTCCCCTGCAGCATGGCCGTGCAGAGCGGGTGAGGCCCCGCCCCCAGGAGAGCCGCTTGTCCCTGCCGGCAGTGAGACAAACCTCAGCACCCAGCGTGCCCACAGATGCCAGTGCCCCTCAGAGTGAGTTGATGACTGTTCAATATAACAATAAAAACGTTGGCCTTGTATTTTGTATACCTTTTTTGGTTTATTTTCTAGCTTTTTCCTTCTGTTTTCCAAAAGCTATCAGTCTGCAGTGGGTACTTCCCTCTGGCTGGCTGGAGAAACGCCCTGTGCCTGGCCTTGTCGGAGGTCATCTGAGCCCCCATGCCGCCCAGCTACCGTGCCCTGGCCCCCAGTGTGGGAGGGGCCATCAAAGCACATGTGCCTTCTGCTTTTGGGGGGCATTGTCTTGGGGGTGCGACTGCAATAATCAAGAAACTTACAGATATTCAGGATAAATTAACTGAGAACGCAGAGCGCTCACCCGTCTGGCCACTGGCCCTCGACCTGGGCGCGCTTCCGGCCCTCGTGCTGCTCTGCCTCACCTGGGTTGGTGGAGTCATGGAAGCAGAACAGGGCTGGTCCCCGCTTGGGTGTGTGCCGTAGAGACGCCCGCACATGGGGAACACCGGCACAGAACGCTCCTGGTGTACCCCCCCGTCTCCCAGGCTGTGCGCGAGAGTCAGTCACAGAGCTGTATGCAGCGTGAAGGAGACACCTTCCATCACTGCCGCCTTGAAGGGCAGCCTGGACATGTACCATCTCGGGGGACAAGGAACTTGCTGATGGCGGAAGGCTTCACGCCACATGGGGTCCGGGGCCCACTGCGGGCTCCCTCCCCACCCAGCAGCAGCTCCTGGAGACTCTGAGTGCCACACCCTTGCCCTCTGCTTCACTGCTGAGACCACTTTTGCTCTCAAGGACTGTGGAAACCTGTGGAGAGGGGCACCCCATCAACGCCAGTCACACCCCGTCTGCCCTGGAAAGCCGGCCTTTGGGCTCCCTGTCTCCTCCCTGGAAGCCTCGCTGGGGCCCTGGGAGGCTCAGGTCTCCCGCATGTAAGATTCTGGAGCGGTGGCGGAGGGGGTGGGGCTCCCTAGTATAAGGGGACGGAGAAGGCCGGGGGCTCCTGCAGGCAGCAGTGTTTGCTCTGCAGGGCCTGGAGGTTCAGGCAGGGAAGAGTTGGATGCAGTTGAAAGGACAAGGATTCTGAGCACGCTGGGGCTGGGGCCCGGCACCAAGTCGCTGGCTCCTCCCTCGGGGAAGGCAGAGCTGTGAGGGTTTTGGGGCCGAGTCACTGGTGGGCTGGGGTGGAGGAGCCTGGGATTCCCAGCGGGCGAGGAAGCCGGGCCCAAGGAGGAGCAGCGTGCTGGGTCAAAAGACCAGTCAGGGGCCCTGCCAGGCCTGGAGTCCAGCGGGTGGGGCCTGGCAGGGAGTGGGCAGGGCGCTGCCAGCCCAAGGGCCACCGTGGAAGACCGTCTGGGTGGGGTTTCCGCTGAGGCTCCCCGCAGTGTTTTCACTCCCATCAGGTTTCAGAGTGTGAACGGCCCCCGTGTCATCTGCTGGGTCCACTGCCAGAGAGTTTCTGAAAGACAGATGGCCGCAGCGGAAGCCTTCGGCGGCGTGTGGGCCCAGCAGTGACGGGGGTGCGAATCCGCTTTGCCTCCCTCGGCAGCAGGCGGTCTCTCAGTCCTCTCTGAACCTCGAGTTCTCACTGTACCCTAGAAAGCAAAGCCCAAGCTCCTCAGTGCGCTGCCAGGGGAGTGGGCAGAGTCAGGTAGGTGTCCCTGCGAGCACACACAGCTGTCCCTGTGCCTCCATGAGTAGGGAGGGGCGCTGAGTCCTACCCAGGCGGCCTCCCCACCCAGGCCTTGCTGAAAGGGCACTTTGCACGGAACCTGAACCTGGCCTGACTTTGCCTCCATGGTTTTCGGATTGACCGGCAGGGAACGGCACAGCGGGAGGGCCTGCTGAATTCCCCCCTCGCTCGGTCCACAGGGCTGTGCTGACAGCAGCTGTGACCACTGGGTCCTCCATGGAGAAAACCAATAGTAAGTTGGAGCGAGTCCTCAGGGTTCAAGTAACACTCTGCACCCAGAGGGAACTTTCTGGAAATGCAAAACATCCCTGCAAAGTGGGACTTGGGAACTCTTCCCTGTCACTGTGCAGAAGATGGGGTCTCGAGGGGAGAGGATCAGGGGCTGGAAGCCCGCCTGGGCCTGGGTCACCCCTCAAAGGCTGAGGAGCCCCAGTCCAGTGCCCACAGTCCCTGTGGCCAGGCTTAGGGTCACCATGCCCTGCCTGGCTGTGCTTTTGCCCATGTGGGCTGTAGCCAGGGCCTGGTTGCTGCCGGCCCCAACGTGGCCCTGAGGCCAGTCCTGCACTGGCCTGTGTTGACATACTGGTTCACTCAAGTCGATGCTCGTCAAAGCCACTGTGGAAAGAACACTTTCAAAATAGAGCCCAAGAAGACGTGGGCTTCCGCTGTGAGAGCTGGGGCACTGGCGGGCTGCCCAGGGCGCCTCCTCTCTCCGTGGCGGGCGCGGAGCTCCACGAGCAGCTCCTGGATGCTGCGGGGCTGTGGGCACGTTTCCCTTTAAGTGGGAAGGGCTGGAGAAAGGGGCTGAAGGGGACACCCGAGCGCCCAGCCTCGGGGAGGAGGCCCGGACCGAGACATGGATTCGTTCCTAACGTGTCCTGAGGACGAGCGCACGGAACCGGCTGTGCTGTGGTTGCAGATGGACCTGGGAGCGCCCTCGCTAGCAAAGGAACAGGCAGGCTGCAGGGGCAGAGCGCAGTGGACCTTCTGCCTAGGTGGGAGGGGCTGGTGTGTGGCTCTGGCACCGGGGGTCCTCACCCCAGCCCCTCAGCCAGCCTCTCCGCAGTGACAGTTTCTCTTCCTGCCAAGACCTTGGTCGGTCTGCACCCATCCCTGCACACTGTGGAGACAAAACCCACAACCAGATACGCACACAGGAAGGGCCAGGGTCTGCCACCTGCACGTGCGACCCTGAGGGTGAAGTTCGCTCTTTCCTCCTCTGGTCCTGTGCGCTCCAGGGCCTCTGCCTGGCGTAGCAATGCCGATTCTTCCCTGTCTGCCTAAGACAGTGTGATTTTCATACCAGCAACGGCTGTCCTGTGGGGGTCCCCCCACCCTCGACACTGTTAGGGGCCACGTGTGTCTCCCAAATCTCCATGTTTCAGCCCTAAGCCCCAGTGCCTCACCTGGAGAAGTGGTTAAGGTAACATGAGGCAAGCAGGGTGGCTCTGGCCGGGGCCTCATATGGAGAGAGGAGGACACAGACCCACACAGAGGGACGGCCTTGTGAGGACCGCAGCAGGGGACAGCCAAGGACAGAGGCCTCAGGAGCCAGGAGTGCCACGTCCTGACCCTGGATTCCGCCTCCTGAATTGGGAGAGAGCCCCTAGGCTGTGGGACTTATTACAGGATAGTCACAGCTCATTACAGCTGACAAAGTGAGCTCCTTCCTTAGACATGCTCCTCCCAGCACTCCGGTGAGGTGGGGGCTGGCATGTCACCTCCACTCTGGATGAAGAGGGCGCATCAGGCCGGCTGGGCTTGGCCACGCCGCAGTCACAAACAGCCCCCAGCGTGGCCTGGGCTACGGCGTGAGTTCATTGCCTGCACTTCGGGGCGGGACCCCACTCGCCCCTGTTCCAGCCACAGCACCTGGCGTGGCTCCCTCCTCACCAGGGCCTGTGACTATGGCGGATTGGGGGAGGAGGTTCTGGGTGGAGACATCGCAGAGACTGAGGGTGTGACTGGAGGAGGGGAAGCCCCGTTTCTCATTGAGAGCCCTGTGGGGTGAGGCCAAGGCACGCAGGTGGCTGTGCAGGAAGGAGCTGCACTCTGCCAGGTTTGGGGGCTTCCTGCCTACACCCCCTGGTGAGTAGTGGCCCTGCCACGCAGGCCTCTCACCCTGTGGCTGCCATGTGGCCCTCTGGAGGGGCCTCCAGGTGTGTCTGGGGAGCCCTGCTCAGCCTGGTCCCAGTGGAGTCTCTGCAGCCAATCAGCACACAGCAGCAGCCGTCACGGTGCACCTGTGGCCCTGAGAGGCTGTGAGCAGACGACAGGAGGCATGGGGTCCTGGCAGCTTGCAGGGCCAGCTGTGCATCCAGCGACATCCTCATCACCTCTCATGCCGAGCACAGCAGGGACCCCGGAGCCAAGCACAGGAGGAGCACGTGGCCACAGGAAACCTTTCCTTCCGGCCTTCTGTGCCTGGCCCAGCACTTTGTGTCTAGGGATGAATTTAACCTGCACAGTGGCCTCTGAGGTGGGCACTGCCACTGTCCCAGCTCTGTAGATGCAGAATGTGGTGGGCAACAGAGTTAGGAAGCAGTGAGCCTTTGAGCAGAGAAGGCGCCTGGCCGTGGCTGCCCATCTGTTGAATGGTGTCCCCTCAGAAAGATCTGTCCACATCCCAGAACCTATAGAGGTGACTGTATTTGTGAAAAGGGTCTTTGCAGATACAATCAGCTCAAGACCTGGCAGCACGATCATCCTGGGCTGTCAGGGGGCACCCCAGGACCTGATGTGAAGGGCAAGCACCTTCCTTAAGAGAGGGAAGAGAAAACCCAGGGAGAGCCACATGGAGAGGGGCGAAGGCCACGGGAGGACCAGGCGGGGACTGGAGGGAGGTGGCCACAAGCCAAGGAGTGCCTGGGCCACCAGAAGCTGCCAGAGACAAGGAAGATCCCCTTGAGAGCCTCCAGAGGGGGCGCAGCCCTGCCCACAGCTTAATTTGGGGCTTCTGGCCCCCAGAGCTTACGGGAATCAGCACCTGCTGTTGAGGCTGCCTGGTCTGTTGCGGGAGTTCCAGGACACACGCCTGCTCGGCCACGTTGCCCAGGTGGGTTATGGTTGAGTGTCCAGGGTTCCAGCCCCAGCGCCTGCTTTCCTGACCACACAGGAGGCTGACGCCAGGATGTCTGCCCATAGCAGCCTTGCTCTTTCTGGATTTCAGTGCGTCCTGGGTGGTCTGCGCACAAGAGTGCTGCCGGCTCCCCCAGCCGCAAGCAGGGGACCCGCTTTCAGCTACAGTATGGTTGAGAGTTGGTGCTGGCCAGGTGCGTTGGCCTGTAATCCCGGCACTTTGGGAAGCTGAAGTGGGAGGATGGCTTGAACCCAGGTGTTCAAGGCTACAGTGAGCTATGCTCGTGCCACTGCACTCCAGCCTGGGCGAAAGTGAGACCATCTCTATAAAACAGAGAGACAGCGAGTCTGCGTCACACGACTGGCCCTTGGTGTGTTTCACCTGTCCATCACTGCTGCCCCAAGGAACTGAGTGAGCAAATGTGCGTCTGTCTGCTCACCTGCTTAAGATGCAACGTTTCTTAAAGCAGGGTCCACCCAGCGTCTTCCTGTCCCACAGGCACCCGGCATGCTGGGCTCTGCCACCCCAAACTGACGTGACTCGGGGTACGTAAGTGAGCACTGGCTGGGCACATCATGTTTAAAGGAGTCCCTTAGGGGAATCACATGCAAAGAAAAGAACCCTCAGTAACTCGCTTTTAGTTAAATGTGGACTTCACCTTATCAGGCTTCCTTAAGGTGGATTTGCAGGAAGGGGGGGCGGTGGTGTGTGGAGGAGGCAAGGGTGCTGGTGGGATTCTCCGCAGGCGTTCCTGGGCCAGGCAGAGGCTCTGGTGGGGAGTTCTGTGGCTCCAGGCCCTGACCCAGCTCCTGCTGGGCAGCTGTGGCAGGAAAGAGCCATTTTTCATGGCAGGTGGTAGCTTCACACCGCCCTGAGTGCCAGTATGTCCCACGGTCCTTTCTGCTGATGGAATCAGCCGTCAGCTCAGCCCAGGTGACTTCCGACCTAATCTAAACAAGGTGGGGTCAGTGGACTCAGCTCTTATTAAGATAGACATGGTGACGTCAGGTATGGCTGGGTGAGGCGGGGGTGGGCGGGGGCTGACAGCTCTGCCCCTCCCTCTGCCAGCACCGCCTGCCCCGAGCCACGTGGCCCTTCCAGGCATCATTTCTTCACTTGGTTGTGCCAAGCAGCAGGGGTGAGGCTGTCCAGTCCTCACGCCCTGGCCTCCTCAGGCAGCCTGGGCGCCCACTCCTGTGCTCAGAGCACCTTCCACCAGGCACCTCCCATCCACACCCAAAGGCAGGCCCAGGCACACGGCTTGGGTGACGGAATTTATTTGGGGCGATCCCTGCAAGCCCAGTGGGAAATCGGGGTGGAGGGAGAGGGCAGGGCTGAGCAGTCACGTGAACGAGCGATGCCTTCGGGGGCCTCCTCTGTGATGCCGCCAAGGGGAGCCCCGAGTCCTCTCCCTGCTGGCTAGGCCTGTTGTGGACATGAGCACTCGGGTTTCCGACTGGCTTAGCATAGAGGCCCAGGGCACCCTCAGGCAGGGGCAGGTGGGCTTGGGCCAAAGAGAAACCACTTCCCCCACAGGGGACACAGCGGACGGCCACCAGGGCCAGAGTGGAGGGCCAGGCTGTGCGTGGCCTCACGACACTCTGGGGTTTGCTCAAGCTCAAGGCTGGCATGTAGGAGGGTGCTGTGAGCACCTCCCGATCTGGAACAAGGGAGTGAGACGAGCAGAGTGCCCCAGGGCCGTGTGGGCTCTTGGTCGGGTGGTGCCAGGGTGTGCCTGGATTTGAGAGTAGGTGGTCAGGGGTAGCCAGCTGCTGGGAGTCTGCACAGGGACCATGGAGCCGGGGCGACTGGGCTTCAGCCTCAGCAGCCGCACAACACCCAGAAGCAGGGGCCCTTGAGGACCCAGCCCTGCTCTCCGGTCAGCGGGCACCTGGCTCCGGCGCCTCCCCTTGCTCGGTGCAAGGCCGAGTGTCTCCCGAGCCTGGTGCCCACTCAGACACCTTGGGCCCTGCTTTGGCCTCTGCCCACTCTGTGCTGGCTGTCATTCTGCCACAGTCCCCACCCCTCTCACTTCCAGCCTGGGCCCCGCTGTGGCTTCCCATCACCTCCTTCCTGGGTGACAGCCTTGGCGAGGGTCTCTGGCCTCTGATCCTAGGACACGGTCCTGGACCTGCAAGGCGAGACCACATGAAGATCTGCTACCGCTGCTGGCGGGCCTCAGATTTCTCCAGAGGGAAGAGGGTCGGACAGGCCCAGATCCACCTTGCAAGAGAGGTCATGGTCACGAGCCATCCAGGGTCTACTGCCTGGCGGGGACAGGACTGCAGGCTAGGCAGGGACAGCAGGCAGGGCCCCCTCCCTCCACACAGACCCCTGCTTCGTGGGGCTCTGGGGATCTGCCTTACCAGGCTCCTGTGTTACCTTGGCAGGGAGCAGATGGGCCTGGGGCTCAGGGCTGCCATGTCCACTGCATGGTCTGGGGCTGAGCTATCATGGAGCAACTCAGGGTCCACATGTTTGTAATTTGGGGACAATTCTGCCTTCCTGTAAGTTTATTGTATTTAGTAAATGAGGTTTAATTTTCTTCTTGTGTAGACTTTTCAAATAACTACAAATCAAAAAACAGCTTGCAGGCCCTTAGGGGCCACCCTGGCCTCCCTGGACCTGGCACCAGGCCCTCGGCACACACACACCAGCACTCACGCCACGCACGCAGCCACACACGCAGTGGGCACGTCACACACACACATCCACACACACCTGCGTCTGCCACCCCCACCCACCCCACCCCTCCAACCGTCATATAGTCCCTGTCGAGGCCACTCCCTCTCAGGTCCCACCAACCCCCGCCAGCCACCTTGTCATTTCCCATTTCCCTTCCCGGCACCAGCATTCAGCATTCGCCACAGGCCCGACAGCTGGTGTGACAGGAGCCCTGCCAGTGCTATGGGCCGACACCTGTGTAAACACGGCTGTTCCACGCACACAGGAGCTGCCTCTGGTCTGCTGGACACTTCCTGCCCGGAGGACCACAGACCTGAGGCTGCTAGGATGAGAGGACGGTGGGTCAGTGCCCATCAGCAGGCTCGAGGAGGCCCCTCGCTGCACCCAGGCGGCTACGGCTGGGGCCCCGTCGACCACCGGGAGAACTCGCCCTGTATCCCTGCCGGGCTTCCGTGCTTAGGAGAGGCGGGACGTGGGCGGCCGCCTCCCAGACTCTAGCCAGGGTCCTGGATGTGGGGGAGGCCACCCATCAGGCGAGTGTGTATGAGATGTGAGGACACAGGGGCACCCCACGGAGACACCGGCTTGTCCTGCCATGTTCCCTGTGCTGGAGTGGGGGTGGCTGCAGGCGCGGCTGCTTCCCCTGCCTCACCTGGCTCTCAGGTGCTCACAGCCATGCAGGTCTGTTCTCCAGCTCCTGGGGCTGCAGGGCAGTGGCAGTGCAGTGGCCCTGGCGGCTTCATGCTCCCGGCACGGCTCTGGGGGCTGCCGTGGTGACAGCACTTGGTGGGGCGGCGCTCTGTGTCCGAGTCTCCCAGGAGGCCCACCTGGGGTCTGCAGCCCATCCGGGGTCCTTCGACTCTCCTTCCCTGCATTAAATCCCTTCCTGCTGAGAGCCCCTGGGGCCACTTTGCCTTACTTGGTCCGTCTGTCACTAATCCTTGAGCGTGTGGTGCTGCCGGGGGCTGGTGCCTGGAGGAACCAGCTGGTAGGGCAAGCAGAGGAAGTGCCGCCTGGGCAACTGGAGAGCCTCCATTCTGCCCCGCCGAAGTGCCCGGAGTGGGTAATGCTTCCAGGGGAGTGGGGGTGACCGGAGGGTGGAGGAGTATCTGGGACAGCTCCCTGGGGCGGTTCCCTTGTGTCTGTGGGGGGATCCCTGTCACATCACCTTCCGGGATGTCCATTCTACTTCAATGCCAAGTTTAAGTACACGGTGCCTGACCCACACCCTCTGTGTGCAACTGGGTGAGGTCATCTACCCACTCTTCCAGGTCACCACAGTCCATCCCTTCCCAGCCTGTTTGCAACTTGATTGAAATGCCCCTCAATGCTCCACAAAGGAACTGCACAGCCCTGGGCTCCAAGAGGTCAAGAGGTTTGGCCAGGGTTGAGCTTAAAGGAGAGCACACGTCACACACACGGACCCTCACACAGACACGTCACACACACGGACCCACCCACAGACATGTCACATACACGGACCCACCCACACAGACACGTCACACACACGGACCCTCCCACAGAGACATGTCACACACACGGACCCACACACAGACACGTCACACACACGGACCCACACACACAGACACGTGCACACATGGACCCACCCACAGACACGTCACACACACGGACCCACCCACAGAGACATGTCACACACACGGACCCACCCACAGAGACACGTCGCACACACGGACCCACCCACACAGACACGTCACACACACGGACCCACCCACAGAGACACGTCACACACACGGACCCACCCACAGACACGTGTGCACACATGGACCCACCCACACAGACACATCACACACACGGACCCA
>CAUYNB010044750.1:0-148431 GCA_963574225.1 Lagothrix lagotricha
TGTTCTCATTGTTCAACACTTGCCTATGAGTGAGAACATGCGGTGTTTGATTTTCTGTTCTTGTGTCAGTTTGCTGAGATGGTTTCCAGATTCATCCATGTCCCTACGAAGGACACTAACTCATCATTTTCTATGGCAACCTAGTATTCCATGGTGTATATGTGCCATATTTTCCTTGTCCAGTCTATCATCCATGGGCATTTGTGTTGGTTCCAGGTCTTTGCTATTGTAAACAGTGCCGCAGTGAACATACATGTGCATGTGTCGTTATAATAGAACAATTTATAATCCTTTGGATATATACCCAATGGTGGGATTGCTGGGTCAAATGGAATTTCTATTTCTACGTCCTTGAGGAATTGCCACACTGTCTTCCACAATGGTTGAACTAAGTTACACTCCCACCAACAGTATAAAGTGTTCCTATTTCTCCACAACCTCTCCAGCATCTGTTGTCTCCAGATTTTTTAATGATCACCATTCTAACTGGCATGAAATGGTATCTCAATGTAGTTTTGATTTGCATTTCTCTAATGACCAGTGATGGTGAGCATTTTTTCATAGGTTTGTTGGCCTCATAAATATCTTCTTTTGAAAAGTGTCTGTTCATATCCTTTGCCCACTTTTGAATGGGTTTGTTAGTTTTTTTCTTGTAAATCTGTTTTAGTTCTTTGTAGATTCTGGATATTAGCCCTTTGTCAGATGGGTAGCAAAAATTTTTTCTCATTCTGTTGATTGCCGCTTCACTCTAATGATTGTTCCTTTTCCTGTACAGAAGCTCTGGAGTTTAATTAGATCCCATTTGTCTATTTTGTCTTTTGTTGCCAATGCTTTTGGTGTTTTAGTCATGAAGTCCTTGCCTTTGCCTGTCTCCTGAATGGTTTTGCTTAGGTTTTCCTCTAGAGTTTTTATGGTGTTAGGTCTATGTTTAAGTCTTTAATCCATCTGGAGTTAATTTTAATGTGAGGTGTTGGGAAGGGGTCCAGTTTCTGCTTTCTGCACGTGGCTAGCCAGTTTTCCTAACACCATTTGTTAAACAGGGAATCCTTTCCCCATTGGTTGTTTATGTCAGGTTTGTTAACGATCAGTTGGTTGTAGATGTGTGGCGTTGCCTCCAAGGCCTCTGTTCTGTTCCATTGGTCTATATCTCTGTTTTGGTACCAGTACCATGCTGTTTTGATTACTATAGCCTTGTAGTATAGTTTGAAGTCAGGTATCGTGATGCCTCCAGCTTTGTTCTTTTTGCTTAGGATTGTCTTGGCTATGCAGGCTTTCTTTGGGTTCCATATGAAATTTAAGGTGTTTTTATTTCCAGTTCTGTGAAGAGGGTCATAAGTAGCTTGATGGGGATAGCATTGAATCTATAAATTACTTTGAGCAGTATGGCCATTTTCACAATATTGATTCTTCCTAACCATAAGCATGGAATGTTTTTTTTCCATATGTTTTTGTCCTCTCTTATATCCTTGAGCAGTGGTTTGTAGTTCTCCTTGAAAAGGTCGTTTACGTTCTTTGTTAGTTGTATTCCTAGGTATTTTATTCTCTTTGTAGCAATTGTGAATGGCAGTTGGTTCTTAATTTGGCTCTCTTTAAGTCTGTTATTGGTGTATAGGAATGCTTGTGATTTTTGCACATTGATTTTGTATCCTGCGACTTTGCTGAAGTTGCTTATCATCTTAAGGAGATTTTGGGCTGAGACGATGGTGTCTTCTAAATATACAATCATGTCATCTGCAAATAGAGACAATTTGACTTCCTCTTTTCCTATTTGAATACCCTTTATTTATTTTCTTGCCTGAATGCTCTGGCTAGATCTTCCAATACTATATTGAATATGAGTGGTGAGAGAGGGCATCCTTGTCTAGTGCCAGATTTCAAAGGGAATGCTTCCAGTTTTTGCCCATTCAGTATGATATTGGCTGTGGTTTTGTTGTAAATAGATTTATTATTTTGAGATATGTTCCATCGATACCCAGTTTCTTGAGAGTTTTTTTAATGAAAGGAAGAGCCAATGAATGTGGCAAACTTCATTGTTATCTTATTTTAAGAAATTGCCCCAGCCATCCCAACCTTGAGCAACCACTACCCTGATCTGTCATTCAGCCATAACATTGACAAGACCACTTGGCCAGCAAAAAGACTTATGACTTGCTGAAGACTCAGTTGAGTGTTAGCATTTTTTAAAAGTATTTTTACTTAAGGAATTTACAATGCGTTTTAGACATAATGCTATTGCATACTTAATAGAGGACGTATAATATAATCATAACTTTTATATGTACTGAGAAAACAAAAACTTTGTGTGACTTGCTTTATTGTGATATTTGCTTTACTGCAGGAGTTTGGAACCAAATCCACAATATCTCCAAGGTTTGATTGTATAAACGTTTTCTCATCCCAATTTAACCTCTTTTCCGGTTGACTATGGAAAGCCAGCTTAATCAGTTGTTCTTAATTAAAAAGTTCAGTCTGCTACAGAAAGTTTCAATGTAGTTGAAGAATAAAAAATTTGCCAAGTTTTTTTTTTTTTGTCTTGAAATAATCAGTATGCACTTTATCTGGGGAGCACATTCAGAGTAGGGAAGAGGAAAAGGGTTCTTAGCTTTACTAGATGAGTATCGTATGCAGGCATTCGTGTCTTCTCTTATATGATTTTTCCAGGAGGTTAGTTTCAGGGACTATCAATCCTGGTGTGTGTCCTTTTTCTAGAGGAGAATTTATTTAATATAAGACCAGAAGGTAACACTTTTCTGAAAAAACATTGATGCTTATTAATGTGGAACAACCGATAACAATAATTCAGTGATTTGTATACAATCATTGCTTTCCAGATTTTGAGAGTGGTCAGCTGAAACACTGCCCACAGTGGATCTATGATGATGTGGGCATGATCCTTAATGTCACTACAATTCTAGTCACACTTGCCCTTAATCCCAAAAGTCACAGCCAAGTTAGTCAGTTCTTCTTATCCTGGCAATCCTGAAATCTGTACTCTGCTTGCCAAATATTCTGATTTTAGAAAAGGAAAGACAGGAATTATTACCTTCTCTTGTAATCACCTTCTCTTTCTTTGTGTAAAACAATTGCTTTTCTTAGTCATCTATTTCCCCCACTTTGTACAACAGGATTGTCCTTGTTTTGGCTTTTTTCTCTACCTAAGGGTCATTTCTTGTCTCATTTGGATACTTCTTTCATGCCAATGGAAAATTCTGTCTCTGCTCTAGCATAATCAGTTCTGGGCTTGTTTTAATTTGCAGTTGTATCTAATATCCAATTACATTTAATTTATTAATTTATTTTTTCTTTTCAAAGCAAGAAGCTACAGTGTTTTCCGAATTTGATATTACAATATCAAGATGACGATTTTCTTTCTTCTTTTTTTATTGTGCTTTAAGCTCTGGGGTACATGTGCGCATCCTGCAGGGTTGTTGCATAGGTACACACATGTCATGGTGGTTTTCAGTCTCCACCCCCTGTCACCTAAGTCAGGGATTTCTCCCAGTGTTTTCCCTCCCCAGCCTCCCCACCCCCTGCTGTCCCTCACCTAGCCCCCCACCCCCAACCTACCCCAGTGTGTGATGGTCCCCTCCCTGTGCCCACATGTTCTCATTTTTCAACACCTGCCTATGAGTGAAAACATGTGGTATTTGGTTTTCTGTTCTTGTGTCAGCTTGCTGAGAATGATGGTTACCAGATTCATCCATGTCCCTACGAAGGACACTAACTCATCGTTTTCTATGGCGGCCTAGTATTCCATGGTGTATATGTGCCATATTTTCCTTGTCCAGTCTATCATCCGTGGGCATTTGTGTTGGTTCCAGGTCTTTGCTATTGTAAACAGTGCCGCAGTGAACATACATGTGCATGTGTCGTTATAATAGAACAATTTATAATCCTTTGGATATATACCCAATAGTGGGATTGCTGGGTCAAATGGAATTTCTATTTCTAGGTCCTTGAGGAATTGCCACACTGGTTGAACTAATTTACACTCCCACCAACAGTGTAAAGTGTTCTTATTTCTCCACATCCTCTCCAGCATCTGTTGTCTCCAGATTTTTGAATGATCACCATTCTAACTGGCGTGAGATGGTATCACAATGTGGTTTTGATTTGCATTTCTCTAATGACCAGTGATGGTGAGCATTTTTGCATATGTTTGTTGGCTGCATAAATGTCTTCTTTTGAAAAGTGTCTGTTCATATCCTTTGTCCACTTTTTGAATGGGTTTGTTTGTTTTTTTCTTGTAAATCTGCTTTAGTTCTTTGTAAATTCTGGATATTAGCCCTTTGTCAGATGGGTAGATTGCAAAATTTTTTTCCCGTTCTATTGGTTGCCGGTTCACTCTAATGATTGTTTCTTTTGCTGTGCAGAAATTCTTAAGTTTAATTGGATCCCATTTGTCTATTTTGGCTTTTGTTGCCAATGCTTTTGGTGTTTTAGTTATGAAGTCCTTGCCTATGCCTATGTCCTTAATGGTTTTGCCTAGGTTTTCTTCTAGGGTTTTTATGATATTAGGTCTTACATTTAAGTCTTTATTCCATCTGGAGTTAATTTTAGTGTTTGGTGTCAGGAAAGGGTCCAGTTTCAGCTTTCTAAACATGGCTAGCCAGTCTTCCCAACAACATTTATTGAACAGGGAATCATTTCCCCATTGCCTGTTTTTGTCAGTTTTGTCAAAGATCAGATGGTTGTAGAGGACACAAACAGATGGAAAAACATCCCATGCTCATAGTTAGGAAGAATCAATACCATGAAAATGTCCATACTCCCCAAAGTAATTTACAGATTCAACACTATCCCTATCAAGCTGCCATCGACCTTCTTCACAGAACTGGAAAAAACCACTTTAAACTTCATAAGGAACCAAAAGAGATCCCGCATAGCCAAGACAATATTAAGCAAAAAGAACAAAGCTGAAGGCATCACACTATCTGACTTCAAACTATACTACAAGGCTACAGTAATCATAACAGAGATATAGACCAATGGAACAGAACTGAGGTCTCAGTAGCAATGCCACCTATCTAATTTAATTATTTTAATAATTTCTGTTTTTATTTTTGATGCAGGGGGTACATGTGCAGGTTTGTTACATGGGTATATTGCATTATGTTGAGTTTTGGAATACAAATGATTCCATCGCCCAGGTAGGAAGCATAGTACCTATTAGTTATCAACTGTTACACCCCTCCCATCCTTCCTGCTTTAGTAGTCCCCAGTGTCTATGGTTGCCATCTTTATGTCCTTGAGTATACAGTTTGTAGCTCACACTTATAAGTAAGATTATATGGTATTTGGTTTTCTGTTTCTGCGTTAATTTACTTAGCATAATGGCCTCCAGCTGCATTCATATCCTTTCAGAGGACACAATTTTGTTCCTTTTTATGGCTGCATAGTATTCCGTAGGAGGTGTATATCTCACATTTTCTTCATCCAATCCATTGTGGATGGGCACCTAGGTCGAATCCACGTCTCTGCTATTGTGAATAGTGCTGTAATAAACATACAAGTGCTGTGTCTTTTTAGTAGAAAAATGTATTTTCTTTCAGAAATACCCAATTTTCAACTTTCAAGTCCTGAATTATGTAATATCAAATGAATTTTAACCATTTAAAACCCAGTAACAGGAATAGGTAATATATTCTTAATCTATATTCTCCTATGGTTTAAACTAGTTCTCAGAGGCTCAACACCTTTGGAAGACTCGTTAATCATCTCTTGTCTATAAGGCTATAAGGTGATTCTTACAGTCAATTATTACCTTAAATGTTATAAAAAGTTGGTATGTTTAAATTTACAGTAGTTTTATTGATCTTTACTGATCAGTACACATGGGTCAAAATTTTAAAAAAGGTTAAAAAACTAATAAACTAGTTGATATCTATATCAATTCATAGTGTGTATGAATTGATATTGATACAAAAGAGGTATATCATTATTGAATGATTATCAATTGAATTGATATTGAATGATATTGATACCAAAAGGGGTATTCTTCTTAATAGCTACTCTCTACTTTTGCCTCAAATATAACCCTTTATAAAATCTCAAAATGGTGATGAGCTTATTTTATGATGAAAGAAAATGAAGGAAAATGAGTTAAGCATTACATTACAAAATGTCAAGTAGAAAGCAAACTTCTCAAATTCCAGTTTGAGATGGGCCTAGGCCCATGGAGGTAAAGGATGTTATGGGGGTGTGAGCAGAGGATATTTTATACTCCCTAGCTGGAGTTCCTGGGTTTCATAAGTTTTTACTTTAAGTTTCCTGTAATTCTCGTATGTTATCTTCTTCTGTTTTGGAACTCCGGCTCCTGGCCCAAGGACTTGAAACTGAAGTACTCCTACTCTGGGAAATATGCTCCTGCCATTCCAAGTTAACATGGGGAATGCATTTTCTCACAGGAGCATTGTAACATGGCATTTATTGTTCACAAAACTCTCAGGAGAGAACGTTGTTCCAGCTATCTAGCTGTGTCTCAGAAAAATGCAAATTGAGTTTTAATAAACTTGCAGCCTGAACTTTTGGAACATAGTCCATGTGGTAGCTAGAGGATACCTTTATATTTAGAAATATCAAAGAAATCTTTATTGGTTTCTCTCCAAGCTCTCCTGAAAATCATGAACATTCTGGCAACCCCAGCAAGAGTCAGCAGGAAGCCTAAAGGCATATGCTATTGCACTTTTGAACTCTGAAATAGCATCTATTTTCTCAGTTCTATTTGTTGACTCTTCTTTGATCTCATCTTATTAGAAAGATAATACCCTAACATTTTAGCATATTTAAAATAAACTGCTTCAACAATCCTCCAGGGAGCTCAGCTTAACTTTAGCCTTTTCCCAGTCTCTAAAGCTCTTACTGCAGTGTGTACTCACCTTCATGGAAATTGTCTGTTAAGTGATTCTCCCTAACAGGGAGTTTACTTTTCTGAACACACTCTAGGCAGGGATATTTATATTTCATTTGATCATTTGAATGTGAACCCTATTTCTAATTTTATGATTGTCTTTGAAAGCTTACTAATAAAACTAAAAGACTCGAAGTGGAAACTGTGTCTATAGTCACAGTGGTGGTGGTTGTGATGGTAAGAGCTGCCTAGTAGGGTTATTTGTCTAGAGCTTTACATTCAGAAAGAATCTCAAAGTTAGACTTCCTATAATCTTAAAATAAAAAGATAACATGCAGTTACATACATAACGTATTGAAAGATGATCATTGTCCATTTCAAACTTCTTGTTCCCCAACCACATCAACATCACACACTATGAATTAATATAGATATCAATTAGTTTATCGATATGTATTTTAAAATACCAATTATATACATATCTTGCAACTAGAAAAATAGTAGCATTATAATCTTTGCTTAAAATATCTAATTTTTAAAGGTAAATATTGAAAATCTAGTCATATTGTAGATAGTATTAGTAGTGTTTCTAGAATTCATTTCCTGCCTTCTCACTTCCAGATATTACCCAGATTTTCTTTTGGCTCTATTCATCTCTAACCTGTTCACTCTACCTTTAATACAGAATGATTCTGGTTTCCTTGACAGTCAGCATGTTTCATTCTTGTAGCCACAATCACTGGTTCAGTGATAGACGTGACTTCTGTGGTCTAACCTGGTTGAGTTCCAGGACTCTTTCTTTGAAAGCTGTTATATTTCTTCTTTCAAAAGATTTGAATGAAGAAATATGGACTTTATACTATGAGAAGAATGAACCTTATGATGGTAGAGAGAATGAATTGAGTCCCTCCATTATACTGTAAAAGTTGATTGTACTAATTAGGTCATTCTTGTCATACCCAGTTAAATCAGAGTCGAGGAGCCAGGGGGAAAAAAACACTTGAGGTATATAACATTGCCCTAGAAATATAATTCTCTGCAAGTCCAGCTGCTAAACTTGCAGAGTTCAGCAAATATTACTCTGATTTTCTTTTTGCTCTATTCATCTCTCATCTATTCAGTCTACCTTCAATACAGAAGGTTCTGGTTTTCTTGACAGTCAACATGTTTTATTTTTGTAGTCACAATAAACCTGAGACCAAATACACAACTGTAACCTGAGACCAGTTTTATCTATAGCTCCTGCTGAGATAACTTGCTGCACCTCTAGGACTAATTTTGCCCACTGATATCATCCACCAGTTGGAGTTTGCCAGCTCTCCAAAGCTTGACTAACGCCAGTGAATTTTTTCTCAAGACCACATGTACCACTCCTCTTTTTTATAAAACCCCCAACCTTCTCTCTGTTCTTAGGACATACTGAAGACCATCTAATCTATGTATATGCCCTGAATTGCAATTCTTGCCTCCCAAATAAAACGTTAACTTTAGAGATTTATTTCTACATTTTAATTTTGACTTTGAAATACATGGTGTCAGAAGTGGGTTCCAAAGCTGATTGACTTTGTGGAGAATCACTGGCCCTTGGTATTATGGTTGAGGTACCTATGATGGAGATCCTTGAGTGCCCCCTTTCCCCCTGATGAGTCTCTCTTGGACAGAACTCCTGAATTTGGTTTGAGTTACATTTTGTTTGGGATTTGGTTGAGAGAGGTCTTTCTCCTTCCTGTTTGAAGAAAAGTCTTTCTCTCTGTTGTTTGGGGTATCTTTTGATGAGGAGGATTATTTCCTTCTGTTGACCTCAGCTGTGAGGTTTTGACCTCCAGGTTTGGATGAGGGGATTTTCCCTTCCATTTGGAGAAGGCTTACTGCCCTTCCTGGTATGTACTTTATCTTCCCTTGGTGCTTGCATTTTAATTTGGCTTTTGGACACTGGAGCTTGTATTTCATTGGCTTTTGTATATTTGGCATTCAACTGGATTGCAATGGGTTCTAAAAATTCAAAGCCATGCCCAAATAACTCCTACTGGGCACTCAATAGAAGCTGGATATACACTTAAGCATTATGGTTCATCTTCGTATGTTTTCTTGTCTTGATGGGCCAAATAAACTAAAGATGACCTGGAATTATAATGAAGTTCTTCTGGCTTCTCTAAACTGGTTTGTCTCAGGAATAAACTAGAAAGTGAATGCTCCAAAGCTAAGCAATCTGAATGAAATATATACCTTAATTGGTACATTGAGGCATCTAAATGCAATTGGGAGTCAAAATTTTTCTTGCTCCAAAATATTGATTAACAAAGACAAATAAAAAAAGAAGAAAAAAAGGCTTTAAAAGTCCAAAATCTTTCTGTCCCTCAGGTGCCATCTACTGTCTCTCCTCTCGATCTTTCACTTTCCAAACTTCCTTTCTTTTTAGTATGTCTTCCTGTGCTAACACCCCACCTCCTGCTTTCCAGTCTCAACCTATGAAAACGTGTTCCTTTAAGATCAGGTTCTCTGACAGTCCTGAGGTTCCCTGATTTCTTGTGACCCTTGGACTGAATTTGAACTTCATGCTATAGCCAAGGAATTTCCTAAAGTTACTGAAGACTCCCATTATTTTGCCCATGAATTTGACATTACAGTTCAGGCTTAAAAGAACTTGGCTTCTCTGGTCTTTACTGGCTTGTTTGTATACTTGTAGAAGGCCAGGCCGATTGCCAAATGCAAAAGCAGATTGGAAACATCTACAAAAGGATTTAGTGAGACCTGCCCCTACCTCCTCAGCATATGGTCTGCAACATTGGGAACAGGCTCAGCAACTTGCAAGAAATCTACATGGGGCCGTGGTCAAAGCATTTCCCAAAACCACAGACTGGAATAAAATTCAAGCGTATACCCAACAGCCAAATGAATCAGTTTACAACTATTAAATCAGGTTCCAAGCTATACTTAGAGAAAATTCTAGTCTTCCCATGGATGTTGACTCCACTAGAGTCTCCTTTAATTCTGTGTTTCCTAATGGTCTCTCCTAAGAACTTTCTCAACTAGTAAAACAAGCCGGCCTAAAATAGGAGACCATATCAACTACTGATCTTGTTAATTTGGCAAATTAATAGCCTCAAACATTATATAATACCAATAAAAAGAAGGCCACTAAAATTTTAAATGTCCAACTACACAAATGAATGCTTCCAGAAAAAACAACTGGGGGCTGGGTGCAATGACGCATGTTTGTAATCCCAGTGATTTGGGAAGCCAAGACAGTTGGATCACTTGAGCCCAGGAGGTCGAAACCAGCCTGGGCAGCATGGCAAAATCTCATCTCTACCAAAAATGTACAAAAATCAACTGGATATGGTGGTGCATGCCTGTCGCCCAGCTACCCATGAGGCTGAGGTGGGAAAATCACCTGAGACTGGGAGTTTGAGGCTGCAGTGAGCCATGATGGCACCATTACACTCCAGCCTGGGTAACAGATTGATACCCTGTCCCAAAAACAAAACAAACAAACAAACAAAACCCCATAATTGAGACCTTAAATGGTACAAGTTGAATCCACAAGGGCTATTTTCTGGTAATTGTCACTATTGTAAATAGTCAAACCATTGGAATAAGAACTATCCTAAGCTTAAATGAATTAGACATCCTTCTTCAAATGAACTTGCGGTATCTCCCCCGCAATAAGGGGATGTGAGGACTCATGGTGTTTTGTTTTCTTCAGTCCTCCCTCTTAATCACCATGAGGAGATTACTCTTCAGATTGGCAATAAGATTCTAACTGTTCTCAGAGACACAGGAGCAACCCTATCAGTTCAACCCCATCAGCCTCAATCAGCCCCTACCTCAGAGTGATAAAACATTCAAAGGGCGGGAGTCTCTAATAAGCCATTGATAGCCTTTCGGTCCCAGTCTATTACTTTCTGCTTGGGAGTTTTACAGGATAGCCATCTTTTCTTACTGGTGGAGTCTGCTCCAGCTCATTTACCGGGATAAGACTTTTTTAAAGAGAAAAACCATGCTGGCATCTCCTGCTCCCAAAAGAGGGAAATAATTCTAGAATTTGTTGATTCCAATAGTTCACTGCGCTGTCAAAAAAAAGGAAAACCTAAAAAAATATGTTTTTAAAGTGACCCAAGATGGCTACAGTTTGGACATACGGGTAATAAAAACTAAGCCTATAAACTAAAGTTGATCTCCCACTCACAAGGGTGGGGTCTGTCAAATATTTAACTGACATATACTGGTTATAACCTTTCCTATCAGATAAAGCACAAAGACAGGATAAAAGCAGTCATCTCTCTCCAGATGCTAAGACAGCTATGTACTAGTTAACATTTTACTCTGTGTATGTTAACTGCATATTTCCTTTGTCTTATACATAAGGTCACTGGGCACTAATCAGAATTGTAAGAATGTTACCTTTACTTCATTCCCCCACCCTTCTTTCATTTTCTAGATAACAAAATGTACAGACTTTGAGCTCATGTAGCCCACTCTGGGAAACATTCTTGGTTTGTGTTAATTCTGCATTTCTAGATTGCAATCCTCAAACTTGACTCAAAATACAATTACTTTAAGTTTATGGTGCCTCGTATTTTAGCCTCCAGCAGACAGGACTCTACCAATAATGCTTCAGTTATTTGTTATGCTGTCTCATGTGCCAAAGATATCTCTGTTGCCTTCCAAAATTCCTTAGTAGAACAGATACCTGTCTCCTTATGGGCCATATCATCAACATATATCAATAGGATTTATAGTACACTCCTGATGAAAATCCAAATTGACCCCCTTGCCTAATATCAACAGTATTCCTTTAGTCAATTTGCCTGATAATGCATAAAACTCATAACTGAAAAGCACAAGACTCAAGGTTTAATAATTCCTTGTAATAGTAGTCTCTCCTATTCTCCTGGTGAGAAAACCTAACAACCTGACAAGAAGAAGATTGTATTCAGCATAAATAATATTGTCATACCCTATCATCTTATAGCTCCAAATGTGCACACTTTACTCACATGAATACCAACCGATAGTAAATTTCTCACTGTAATTAACGTCTGTAGTTCTTTCTTTCGCTTCCTGTTGATTAATGCCATCAATGCATATTTGCCTTCACCTGTGTAAAACTATAATATACCTGGGAGGTTATTCCTTAGGAATATATTAAAAGTCCCTTTTACTTCTCCCAAATTCTGAATGCTGATTTAGGAGATGTGGCTTTTTCTAAAACTTGTCTTTATTACATTATGAAGATGAGTTATTTCCTTGTTCTTCCTCAAAGGCAAGACTGCAAGGAAGACAACGTACATTTATTAATGTACACCAAAAGTCACATGGTTTCTAAAGAAAAATTACAGCTAGTTAAGACCCAAGTTAAATATCTGGGTCATCTGATTTCAGAAGCAGAGCTGCATTTGGATCCTGAACAACTACAAGGTATTCTACAATTCTGTAAACCCAAACAAAATGACACCTTTCAGGGTTCTTTGATAGGATACCGCCATCAACTGGATACCACACATCTCTTTGACTGCCTGATCCCTGCATGTCCTACTTGAAACCTCTAAACCTGATCCCATTATATAAAAAAAATCTGGAGATACTGCCTTTTCAAAATTAAATAAAGGGCTTTTAAATACCCCTGCCCTAGACACCCTAATTACCAGCTTCTTTTTTTCCTTTTTGTTTATGAATAGAAGGAAATGTCTTGGACATCCTAACCCAGAAACACAGATTTCGGCACCACCCCACTGGAGATTACAGCCAGCAGCTAGAGCTGGTAGCTTGAGAATTACCCTCTAGTTTGCAAGCAGTCCCAGCTACCACCCTGTTAATTAAATCCCACTGAAGAAATTAGCATGGAATCTCCCTTAAGCATTTTTGTTCCCCACAGTGAAGAATCTCTTCTAAATTCGCATCACACCCAGCATTTCTCTATCATTCATCTTCCCTCTTGTGAACACCGTTTACAAGCTGCTCCTCACATGACTCTTTTTCTATGTAATAATCTCAGCCCTGCTACCGTTTTGCTCCCTCCTTTTGGTGAGAAGCCCCCACCCCTACCCCATGACTACTGTACACTTTCTGACTCCTCAGAAAGATTCAGAAGAAACTGCACTAGGTTATGCTGAAGTGTGATGGTTTACAGAAGAACGATATTTAAAAGATGACAGTGGTAAATAATGTGCAGCTTATCCAGTTGCCACTTTCTTTGAAGTCATTGAAGATGCTCCCTTACCTATCGCTACTCCGCCCAACAGGCTGAACTTACTGCTCTTGCCTAGAAGAAACTCTGCTAATACATATACAGACAGCAGTAGGCTTTGGGATTGCTCATGATTATGGAATGCTCTGGAAACAAAGGGGTTTCTGCACTTCTACTAGGGATCACATGAAAAAGGGATTCTATGTACAGGACTTCCTGAATACCATCCAACCAGCTGCCTGAGCTATTACCAGAACTCCAGACATTCCAGGTTAGACCCGATGGAAGCTAGAAGAAACCACGTTGCTAATAATGCTACAAAAAATGATGATATTAAAGGTTCATTTCATCAAAACTCTGTTGCGGCCCCGCTAAAAGAGCCCTCAAAAGATGACTAAAAAATAATTACCAAAGATGCATGAAATGTACACCAGAAGCTGAAAAAGAAAGATCCTGGCTGCTGGGTTGATGATTAAAAAAAAAAAGAACTATGTTTTGAACCTGATAAGAAATTAGTTTTCCCAAATTTAGTAAAATATTCATTATTAACCAAAGAATATAATTTGACTCATTGGACAATTAACAAATTAATTGCTTTTAAAAAAATAATATTGGTGGGGTGACATTTTAAAAGCTGCAAAACATGCCTATGTGGCTTGCACTGCCTGCCCTAAGTTTAATCTAGGAAAACCCGTATGTACTAATCCCATTAGTTTACCTAACGGGCCTTTCAAAGTTTGGCAAATGAATTTCACCCAACTACCCCTTCCCATGGGTGTATATTTATATGCACTCATAATGGGTTGCGTGTTCTCCCATTGGGTAGAGGCTTTTTCCTGTAGATAAGCCAGTGCTTCAGCTGTGGCCAAAATTCCTCTCCAGTTTTGGGAAGCTGGAAAGGTCTGATGGGTGGGTGCTGGATGCAGGCAAAACTAGTTCTAGAGTTGCAGCAAGTTGTCTCGGGGAACTCCTCTGGAACTACAGAATGATTGGGAATCCCATTTTCCTGGCTGTGTAATAAAGCAAGTATGTTCACAGCATTGCCACTGTGCCTACGATCCCCCATTATCTGGTCTAGTAGGATGAACAAATGGAACTGTACAAACCCAGTTGGAAAGATTTATGGAAACCCTACACCTTCGTTGGCCTAAAGTTCTTTCGTTGGTATTATTAAATCTAAAGGCCTCGTTTTTGGGGGGCTCGTAAACCTCCACCTTTTGAAACCGTCACAGGCCATCCTATGCAATTGGTGCCTTCTGCTTGTGACCCTCAATGAAAGAAGACATACTTCAATATTGTAAAGGCATTATTAAAGTAATAAATGACAGTCATACTTCGGTAGAACATCTCTCCACAGCACATTCCTAGGAAACAAAGACCTAAAACACCATGATCTGCAGCCTGGCAACTTGGTCTACTGGAAAAGATACCTACATAAGAATTCTCTCCATCCTCACCGGAAGGCCATAGCCAGTACTTCTCACCAACCCCTGTGCTACCAAACTAAAGGGCATTGAGTCCTGGATCCACATCTCATATTAAAAGATTTCTACTTCTCACTGAACCAGCACCCAAACAGGCAATTTAAAACTGAGTTCCCTTCATCGGTGAGATAAAGCAGAAAATATTTGAAGTGGACTGTGCACTAGGTCAGTATATCCTCTTTAAAAATGTTTTGATCTCTTCTTACATGCCTGCATTTTCCTGGAAAGATAATGCCCTAGTGTACATTTTCTAGTCTAATGCCAAAGCTAGAAATACAACTGTTGGATTTGTCACTCAAAACTCTGATCTGTTCATGATGCAAGTGAACTTTTAGTTTACCACATAACAGATTTCACTCATGTTACTAACATAAGTGTTTGTCCAAATTGTGCATCTGGTCCTTTTTATAAAGTCAAACTTTTAGACTCACGTGTTCAGATTCCCTGTTTCACCCTAACAGTGCCGAGAGTCTGTAAAAAATACTTTGAAAATGGATTAAAAATTATAAAAATTAGATCTGAAAAACTAGTAAGAATATTGATGATCCAATTCTTTAATTGTTGATGGTTTCCAACAATGTAATAACTTGATAGTAAGACTTTGAATAAATATTTCTGACACTTCCCTATGAATAACTATTGGTACATAAGGTACTCCGTGTGGGATTACCTGCTGTGCCCCAACAGGACATATTTTTATTTATGGGGGATTTGATAATCAATCATATGCATAGGCAACATCACACCTCATAAATGGAAAGAAAAAGGCCAATGTGGTTTAGGATATTTCTGGATTCAACTTAAGTTAACAAACTTTGAACATTGTTGACAACTATTATCTTATGCTTTAATATTAACAGAGATACCCTCCTGGAAGGTGTAAATCCAGCCAGATGAGTCTCAGTTGCCCGAGCTTTTCTGCCTCGGATCAGTCACTTAGAAACAATGGCTGGAAACTTATCCTTAACTGGAGCAGATTTTAGAGCTAAGGTCATTGTGACCCAACAAATTTCCCTAGATTTTCTTGCTAAAGTAGTATTAGCTAACAAAATTGCTCTAGATTACTTACTAGCTAAGCTAGTGTTTGTGCAATAGCTAACTTCATTAAGTAGAAACACAATTACACAAGATAAAAAAATAAGCTAGCTGACTATGTGATCAAGTATCACCAGATACTTCTGGACTTTTTGATCTATTTCACTGGTTACTTTCAAAATTAAGTCATGGCTTAGAACTGTTATTCACACTGGATTTATTGTACTGTTGCTGATTATTTTTTGTATCATGATTTTTAAAGCTTTGTTCTTATTGCCTGTCTAATCTTTGTAAAGCCAACTCTTCCAAGCGGATAATGTGAGCTCAATACCTGAACTGATTGCTGATGCCTGTGGGACTGATAAGATAGAGCTTGATACCAAACTCCAAAAAGAGCTTTCCTGAGGACATATTTCATTCTGGCTGCTTTGTTACTCAAATGTGGCCTGTGTCTCTGACGTAGATCCCTGTCCTTTTTCACTGATGTGGGACAGAGACAATTGGGACAGGTCCATCTTTGCGTGGAGGGACAATTCAGCTTAATTGCAAAATAGTTGATCGGTGATATCTGCAGAGAAAGATCTTGATCAAAAGGGAGAAATGGGCCAGACACAGTGGTTCATACCTATAATCCCAGAATTTTGGGAGGCTGAGGCAGGAAGATCTCTTGAGGCTAGGAGTTTGAAACCAGCCTGGGAATATAGTAAGACCCTGTCTCTACAAAAAAATAAAAATAAAAAATTAGTCTGGCGCGGTGGCATGTACCTGTAGTCCTAGGTATTCAGGAGGCTAAGGCAGGAGGATCACTTGAGCCCAGGAGGTCAAGGCTGCAGTGGGCCATGGTCACGTCACTGTACTGCAGCGTGGGTGAAAGAGCTAGACGCTATCTTAAAAAAAAAAAGGAAGATAAATGTGAAAGTTTGACCCCAATCAGAGGGACCATGAGAAAAAGCACTCAGGTACATAACATTGCTCTAGAAATATAATTCTCCACATGTGCTATTTGCACTGGCTGCTGAAACTGCCTGTTCTAACGTGAGACTAGTTTGATCTATAGCTGCTGAGACGACTCGTTGCAACCCTAGAACTAGCTTCATCCACTGCCATGGCCCACCCATCAGATCTTGCCAGCTCCCGAAAACTTCTATAACACAGATGAACTTCCTCTCAGCACCACACATGACATTCTTCTTTTGTATAAAATCCTTAATCTTCTCTTTGTACTTCAGACATACTGTAGACGTCCTGGTCTGCCTGTATGCCCAAATTGCAACTATTTCTTCTCAAATAAAATATTGAATTTAGAAAATCATCTCTACATTTTTATTTTGACTCCAACAATATCATTATAGATCTGCCAATTCTGACATCTGCTGTAGCTGAGGAATTTTTATGTTTATGATAAACAGTTCTCCCCCTTTTCAAAGTCAGGTTTGAATTAAATTTTCTATTATTTATCGCATAAACAACCTTAATGTGTTTCTATTATCCTGATATGGAATTTCTTACATTTTTAATATCCAGAGATCTTCAAAATTTCGAAGGACAGAGGTCTCTCTTAGCCTTTAATGCCCTGATTCAATCTAATGACTGCCAGCTCAGTTCAGTCCAGGTTTTCTGGTGAGTCAGAAATCTGAGCTCAGAAGAGTTGTCCCCAGTTCTCAGGAATGGGTTCATGGGTTTAACAGGTTGTGATATCGAGGATCCAATATCTTATGTTAGACCAGTTCTCTGCTTTACATTCTTAATTTCATCGTAAAAACCAGGGTGAAACTCAGAAAGATCTAGGGAAAGACTGTTCTAGGGAAAAGCGTTGCGTCCCAGTGGCTCTAACTGTAGAGTCAACTGCAGATCCTGTCATTAAGGACAGGATTCTAATTATTGTTTCTAAGCGATTGGCTGAGTAATATGTGACCCAGACATAAAAATATGCTAGGTAAAATCTATTGTACATTTTGCTTCTTTTGAGAAGTTAACTTCAAATCAAGGGTTCACACATGGCCAACTGTGTTTCCAGGGGACGCTTGGCTGTGTCTGGAGGAAGCTGTTTTTTGGCTGTCACAACTAGGGCGAGATGCTACTGGCATTTAGTAGGTAGAGGCACGAGATGCTACTAAATAACCTATTAGGTTGGTGCAAAAGTTGTTGTGGTTTTTGCCATTACATTCAATGGCAAAAACTGTAATTACTGTTGCATCAACGTAATACAATACACAGGACAACCCATAACAGTACGTTTTCTAGCCCTCAGTGTTAGTAATCCCAAGCTTAAATCAGGTGGTAAAGTGCTGGTGGTCCAGCTGCAGCCGTGTGTTACGCTCTGTCTCAGTTTTTTTTCTCTATCTTCTTCTCTCCTGTGTGCTGGGTAAGCTGTGTGTTTACAATTATTCCACTGCTTCCTAGTTACAGTTTTGATGTCTCCTTGTTATTGGGAGAAACAGGTAAGTTTGAAAACTGGCATCATAATTTTTCTTTGGTGCAGTTAGGTGATTTAAAGGGACTATTACCTAAGCAAGTGGGAGGAGGTTTTACTCAGTCGCTTCTCCACTCCTTTTAAAGTTTCTAAGTATTGTAATTAGTGTTTACAAGGTGCTGCTCAGTTGTTTTTTTTTTTTTTTTTAAGATTCAACACTGTGTAAGATTTTTCCTGCTTTACAGGAGCTCACAATCTAATAGTGGAAATGGGAAAAACATTCAAACTACTTTAGTACAAGGAAGTACCTCTCATGTATAATAAGTTACTGTTGAGGCCCAGAAAAATAATACCCCCAAATATGCTGCTTTGTCCTTCAGACTGAGAGCGTCTGGAGAGCAGCACATGTAGAAAAGGGCTTTCTCTGAAGTTGCTCTGTCTACCTGTAGGCTGGATCCTTCAGAAATTCAACTGTTGCAAATCCCTTTCCCAGACAGCTCATCGACCAGGAGGGAGGATGACACGTGTCACAGGAAGGAAAAGCAGAGTTGACGTCACACCCCCAGCCCAGACAGACTTTGTCCCGTGCTGTGGTTGGTTCTTTGAGCCAATTCATCCCACCTAAAAATTACTTATTTTTCCTCTACAATTGCCTACATTTCATACTTCCCTTTCCCCTGTGAAGAAGGAAGAAGGCATATAAGCTTCTAAGTCTCACTGGGTTATCTCTCTTCTGAGAAGCTCCCATGCATGTAATGTATTTATATGCCTTTTGTCCTGTTAATCTGTCTACCGTCCGTGTATTTCTCAAATATTGAACCTCCAAAATAGGTTTTCTTGCCCTAATGTCACCGACTCCTGGGGTAAATGCTGCTGGACAAATATGGCCACCCTAAAGGGCCACTCCCAGCTTGCCGTATTTCTCTGGTGGGATCTCTAGGACCACAGACTTCTTTAGTGCTTTTAGAAGCTTCCAGGTAACTGCCTGTGGTGAGGCTGCCAGCTTTAATCATTCACCTTCCTCTGTGCAAAGACAGCGAGGAGAAAAATGCAGCTCAGCAAGGCTGAGAGGGCATGAAATTGTGTTAAGCACCATTCAGGACAATGACTGGATTTGCTATTTTAAAGTAAGTGACTAAATGTTTTTTTTTTTTTTGAAATTGTAATTTTCCTGTGCTGTTAAGTGTAAAGGTGACTGCTCTGTGGTGGGCTCTCGGCAGTTTGTACTCGACAGCTAATCAGGTTGATTCATTTGGTGAGGTGGGCAGTAAGCTCAGTTATAAAGCAGAATTGAGTTCTTACCTCACTGAGATATAACACCGCACATTTTTTTTTTCTTTCCGCATTTTGAAGGAAAGAAATAGTCATGCAGACTTTTTGGGAGGACATTGTGAAGACACAGCGAGGTTTTATATGTGTAGCAGGAAACATAATCATCCGTGGAACAAAACCGGCTCCCTCACTGAGTCTGCTCGCAGCCTTTCAGTAAATGATTTAGGCAGCTATCACTAATGGGAGCTGGAGGTTTTGGTAGGGACCATCCTGGGCTTATTTTAGCTCGATCTTAGGGCTTGTGAATTGTAAAATACACGTTTACCTGCTGCTAATTGTATCAGAGATGACCGGAGGCAAGTTAGCAATGGCTCAGTATTACCAAATTTCCCCACAGGATGGCATACATCAGTTAAAAACAAAATTTATAGTATTAGCAGAACTCATAAAAATAGAGATGGATTAAATTTTCTATTAGGCTTCACAATGTTTAGGGTTTGATGCACACTCTAACTTGATCTTAGTGGACGCGAGCGGTGTGGGTGCTTGCCAGGCGCTGGCACAGATGCAGAGATGGAATTTGTGGTATGTGCAAAGGGAGAAATGGACTCATGCTAAGAATGGAGTTGCTACAAATAAGGCTTAGCGTCTAAGATCTCCCGATCACCACAGGGCCATTTACGGAATTAATTTTTCTCCTCCATCAAAAGATTAGCAACTCTCAAGAGATCAAATCAGAACAAGCAGAATCTCATCCAAATTAAGGAAAAGCACAAGATGATTTTGGGTTTGGTTTGATGAAAACAGTGTTCTAATATTTCTAATATTTTATAGCTTGAGAATAATAACAGATACAGTGTTTTAGCTACATGAACATAGAAGTCACATAGGCCAATCCTGAATGCTGCCAAAAAAGTTCCAAAGAGAATGGGTAATTTTTCCAAGCCAGCACCAGAGCAAAAGCAGCAGTTGCTCCGTTATGCGTATTTAGAGAGGACTTACCCAGTGCGAAGGTGAATGAAGCAGCTTGGTTTGTGTGTCCAGCAAAAATATTTTCAAAATTACCTAATGTTGCAGATCAATATAAATAGCAAAGTTCTCTAAAGACAATTTATTACTCTGAAAGATAGAGAAATGCTAATTGTTTATATTAAAGGATGTTATTATTAAAAATGCTTTGGTCAGCTTAACAGGGTGGTGGAAATTGGGTGGAGGCTCTTCTACTCCCTTGGGTTGCCCTGGGAATCGCCACAGGGTCTTAATCTTCTGACCCTTCCTGAGATCCCGCTCCACTGTGGGATATTTCCCTGCACTGCATCATGTCCCATATGGGAAGAACTGCTGTATTCTCTGGAGATTATCTCCGTTTGTCCACCTTTTGAGACTCTTCCTGTGAGCCGAGTGTCCTTTTGTCCACCACATCTTGCAGGCCTTTTAATGGCTGAGCTTGTCAAGCACACTTCCCCGTTACCTTGGAAAGGACACTTACGTGCTCTTGAGGGACTTAGTCCCTCATTAGGGAAAGTAAAATCACAGTTTGTTATTTTTCCACTACCAACTGCCAATTCGTTTCAGTTACAGTGTCTGAGAGTTTCATTATTGCATGTGGGCAAATGTGCTTTACTTTGTGGTCACGTACTTCAGAGGTATCTACTATAAAGCTTTAGAAGGCAAGGATGCTGTCTTCTCCAGCTCACGTAGGTCTTGCAAATGTAAGCAATTTATTTTTTAAAGTGCAAAACAAACAGAAAGAAACTCCTAATTATAACATCTTGGCATCTGAAGAATCCTTAGGCACTCGTCCCAGTTGCAGATACAGCAGATTGCATCTGGCTTATTTAAGGAAGACACTTCTAGAGGACTTGCTTAAAACAGTGATAACCCATTCATGGGAATGCGATTTTACCCTGGGCCTGAGAATCTGCCTTTTATCCTGTCCCGACCTCAGTAATTTTGAAAGGTGTGGGTCAACTGAATCTGAAACCCAGCCAGGAACCCTCTGTGTACCTGCAGCCACGTTGACTGTGACAGGATTTAAATGCGCCTGTCCTACTTCTTGCTTGGAAACTGCAAAAATCTTTCTACACATGCATGTCCGTCCTATTTGTGCATTTCAGTACTGGCCAAAGGAATCTGTGAACATAGCGTGTTTTAAATCACTCTGGAATCCAGTGTTGAAGAATGTTAAAACATATTATTATGTATTGCAAAAGCAGAAAAACCCCAAATCTTTTCAGTAGCCAATAATTGTCTATTTTTAAAAGAGCATTTCTACCCATGTTTTGAAAGTGGCACATGTTACACCCAGGCAGACCCTGGACCTCTCCTAGGTGTGATTATTGACAAAAAGTAAAATCTCCTCAGGCCATGGGGCAATGCCTTCATCTTCCAGAATCTGGGAGTTCTTTGATGAGATCCTGTTTGATAAAGAAGCAGGGGGAAAAAAAGTCCCAGTCCTTTTTCTTTTGCTTTTTTCTTCGATGTTATCTATATGTAAAACCCCAGGCTTGAAAAGGACTTTGACGTCTTTGTTGGTAAGCAAACAGAGGGGTTATAATTCTTTTGACTGGAGGGTAGGGAGGATTGTGCTCTGGTAGTCTTTCTCCTTTTCTCCGGCTCCTCCTCTAACTTGACAAGCGATTGCAGAGGCCGCTGAAGACACTCATGTCTCTTTCAGGTTGCGAGCATTTGTTAGGCATCTGTGAGGGTTGCTTTCTCGCTGGTGGGTGTCAAGTCACGCAGGACTGCTTAGCCATTGCTTTCCCTCAAAAGCAGCGCTGACGAGCCAGCCAGTGGCTCAATTAAAACTGAAGAAGGCATTTCACCGTGGGGGACACCAGCTTACTTTACCGACTGTGGTGTTATTAGTGAGACTGACAGGGGCAGCCGGGAGGGGTTGCAGTGGCTGAGAGGAAATGGAGACAGAGTTCATGTTTCCTCAAGAGGCAAGAAATTACTCTTTTTCTCACTGTTGCTGGCAAGTTGCTGATCTTGAAAATGAGAAACCTCATCACAGCCTATTTTCCAGACGTTGTTAATATTTAAAATTATTTTGAGAGAAATTCACCAAATGAAACATGTCATAATATTTAAAGTCAGGCAAGTTTCGCAACGTACCTCCAGCCTATGCGTTTTAATTGTTCATTCAGGGTTTTCTGCTCGAAACCCCCAGTTCCTTGAACTTCTGCAACCGCTGCCTTTGGTTATTTCTTGGTGTTCTCAGGAAGCACATTACACATGCTCACTAACAGACTCATCACAGCGGAACGCCACGGTGCCCACCTTTCCTGCAGAGCCTTTGCCTCCATAGCGGGACCTCAGTATCAGCCGCATGTTCTGTCACTGCTTCTAGGCATTGGGACCGACTTACTCATTGGTCTGTCCTGTCCAAAGTCGAGAGAATGTCTTTTTCTCCTTTCATTGAACCACACTTCGGTGCTGGGGACACCGTCAGCAGTTTGGCCCATGTTTCACAAAGCCCCTTTTGGAAAACAGAGTTGTCATCATTTCCCTTGGGCAAGAGGCTCCTGCTTCTTCCAAGACCCCTCTTGGCCTCGCCCAGTGTGTTTTTGGGTCACAGCCGTTGAGACTTGACAGACAAAACATGAAATACCAGGCCATGAAAACCCAAATGAAAGGAGAGCCAGCGTCTTCTAGTACAGGCGGAACTCATTATTATGAGCTGTCAATGTTACAAAGACATCATTGATAGCTGTCTTTGTAACACTTGAGGTTTCAGGATAGTGAAGAGAAGAAAGGTCAATCTTGTCCTCTCAACCTGGGTCTATTGGCCATTGCCTTGTAGTTTTTGGCCTCCTGACAATTCAGACTTGAGGGAAGAGGCCAGTGATGACAGAATATATTTCCTTAGCTCACAGGAAGTCGATCCAAGACTGCTTAAAGAACGTAGACAATTGGTAGCTTCCATGAGCCTATTAGGTTTTGCTACATAACAAGCCAGCCCGAAATTAGTACCTTAAACAAAAGGTATTTTGTTTTGTTTTGTTTTGTTTTTTTGCAAAAAACTTCTGGTTTTTTGCAGGTCAACAGCTTGGGTTAGCTCAGCAGAAAGGTTCTTCTAGTCTTAGCTGGGTGTATGTGTATGTGATCAGCTGCTGGATTACCTTGGGACTCTCGCATCTAGAATAACCTCTGCTGCCACGGCTCATTTCTGCTCCGTGTGGTCCTTCATTCTCCAGTGAGCTTACCAGTGATTTTTCCCCCATGGTGTCTGGTTAGGATTCCTAGAGAAATTGAGGACGTATGCAAGGCCTCTTGAGGCCTAGGCTTGGAATTGACACATCATTACTTCTGCTGCATGCTATTGGCCAAAGCAGATCTATAGGCAGGTACAAATATAAGAGAAGGAGAAACTGGTTCCATTCTTTTCTTTTTTTTTTTTTTTTTGAGGTAGAGTCTTGCTCTGTTGCCTAGGCTGGAGTGCAGTGGTGTGATCTCAGCTCACTGCAACCTCCGTCTCCTGGGTTCAAGTGATTCTCCTGCCTCAGACTCCTGAGTGGCTGGGATTACAGGCATGCACCACCATGCCTGGCTCATTGTTTTGAATTTTTAGTACAGACGGGGTTTTACTATTTGGCCAGGCTGGTCTCAAACTGCTGACCTCAAATGATCCACCCACCTCTGGCCTCCCGAAGTGCTCGGATTACAGATGTGAGCCACCATGACCGGCTGGTCCCATCCGTGATAGGAGAAGGTGCAAATTCAATCACAAGGCGTGTGGATTTAGAGTGGAGTGAAGGATTGTGTTATTTTTGCAATTTACCACAAGATACAGCTAAATACAGATGCATGTAATATTTCTGTGGATTTTTTTTTTTTACAAGAAATTCTCCAATTTTGCTGTTGTTTATTTTGTAAGGGTAGATCTGGTGCACTTTTTACCTCCAAAAGTCCAGAGGATAATTTTGGTAGACCTCATATTGCACTTGACTGTGTAATGGAGATTGGAGTTTACAGAGATAGGTTCAAAAATAAATAAGAATATAAACAATGACAAAAGACAGGGATATGGAGAAAAGTATGACATATAAAAGTAAAAGTTGTGGAATTTTCATGTCTCATCTGGGCAAAACAAGGAGGGGAGGAGAGTGCTCTCTTAATTTTGAGAAGGACTGCTCTGGAGAGCCTTCTGAATTATGCAGATATGAGGCCACTGAGATGTTTAATATTAGAATTATGTAAGAAAATGTGGTGTTATATGTATTGATTTTCATGAACAGTTCCTGGCTCATAACTCTCATAACCCTTGTTACAGTCTTTTGTTATAAAGTTGGGTGTGGTCGGTTTCAGGAGAAGGCCTCAGGAAACAGAATTTCTCTGTCCTTCTCCTGTCCTCCTTTTACCTGCTTCAAGGTGGGAGTCAATCTTCCCTACCTTTCTGATTGAAGGTTTTAAGATCCTCCCTAGAGGGTGTCCTGCCCTATATCCACCTGCTTCAAGGTGGGAGTCAATCTTCCCTACTTTTCTGATTGAAGGTTTTAAGATCCTCCCTAGAGGGTATCCTGCCCTGTACCCTGGTAGAAGGAATGCTGATGTCATGAAGTTTCCATAAGAACCAGAGAGGACTGGGTTCAGGAAGCTTCCAGATAGCTGATCACAGGGAGGTTCCTGGAAGCTGGTGTGCCCAGGGAGGGTACGGAAGTTCTGCCCCGCCTCCCTCCATACCTTGCCCTATACATCTCTTCATCTGTAGTCTTTGCAGTACCCTCTGTAATAAACCGATAGGCATAAGTGTTTCGCTGAGTTCTGTGAGCCACTCCAGCAAATGAAACCCCAAAGATGGGGTTATGAGGATCTCAACTTGAAACTGGTTAGTCAGGAATTCCGCAGGCGTGGACTTGTGACTGGTGTGTGTGTAGGGAGGCAGTCATGGGGACTGATTCCTCAACCTCTGGTTTCTGGCCTATTTGTATTTTTAGTAGAGATGGGATTTCACCATGTTGACCAGGCGGGGGTCAAGCTGCTGACATCAAATGATCCACCTGCCTTGGCCTCCCAGAGTGCTGTGTAGACAGTGATGCACTAAGTTGTAGGCCACCCAGCTGGTGTCCCTTGCTTAGTGTGTGAGGAAAACCTGCCACGCATTTGGTCACAGAAGTCTTCTCTGTTGATGATTGTAGTTGTGGTAGTGTGAACACAGAAAAAAATGGTTGGAGAGTTTTCTGAAACAGAAAATATAAAGTTTTCCTTCTTATGGGCAGAAGGTATTATTGTAGAAATTTTAAAAACTCATACTGATTGTCCATATATGGAGCAAGGGACCTAGAACATGGGGGAGACGAGAAAAAAATCTTTTTTATTATTTTAGGTGTGCATTTATGAATTCTTTTAAATATTCATTCATCCATTCAACAGGTATTTCTAGTCCCTCTCCTGTATGCCAGGCACTGTGTTAGGTTCTGAAGTTATAATAAGGTTCAAGCCCCCGGATATGGTCCATGCCTTCTTAGACCCTTTAGTTTTACCTCTACGTGTGCTTGGGGGTGAAGAAAATTAGAGAACGGGCCATAGCAAGTTAAGTGTTTCAGAGAGAATCTCATGAGATTCTCGTGGGACAGAAGCCAGGGCAGGCTGTCACTCTAAAGGACAATTGGTGGCCATCAGAAATAAACTGTGAAGTGTATCAGAACTTACTGGCATTCCACAACATCATAAACAACAAGATTGAATAGACACAGATTGGATAATGACTTGGACTATTATAATTTGTACATTAAAAGAAAAGTGATGCAGAAAACTGGCAGTTATTCATTTATTTACCTGTTTCTTTGCTCCTTACTGCCCCTCCTCCTCCCAATTCAGGGACTTGAGACAACGTCTTTCAATCTTTCAGTTCTTTTGCTGCACTGTTCTAATGGCTAGCACATTGCATGGACAAAGTCCGTGTTAAAAATTGTTTTCTGTAGGAACCAACAAATAAAAGAATTTAAAATCACCTAGACTAAAGCTTTTGTTTAGCTACTGGATGTCTTTAGATATCAAGGGTTTGGGGAATTCAGAGAAGAACACATAGTGAATTTGGTAATTTGAAAAATGGGGCAAGAATTTGAATATCACAGTGAGAGGGATGGACACATAGTGGGGTTTTTGAATATGCAGAGAAACTTTGTAGGCCATACACTTTTCCTAGAAAAATCTCTCTCTAACAAAAATAGCTAGCATTTATTGAGCATTTACACTGCAGAAGTCACTATCCTAAGTATTTTACCTGAATTAACTCACTTAATCCTCCCAGCATCACAGCCTGGGTTTCGTTCTATGATTATTCCCATTTTACAGATGAGAAGACTGAGGTATGGGAAGTAATACAGCTTGTTGAATAGAACACGGCAGGCACCACAGCTGAGATCAGTGTGAAGAGGCTACACTCTCAACCACCACGTGACGTTGCCTCCTTACACAACCCAATGTGAACATGGTGGACAAAGGTTCTCATATTGTAGCATAGAGCACAAGAAGTCGCAAATACTTCCTGAAGAAGGAAGAGTCCAAGGAGGTAGATCCTCTCTACCCTGGAACTCTTTTTCATAATTATTCTAGTTCTATGGCCTGAATGTTTGTGTCCCTCTAAAATTCATATGTTGAAATTCTAACGTCCAAGGTAATGATATTAAGAGGTGGGAAATCTGAGAGGTTATTAGGTCCTGAGGGCAGAGCCTTCATGAATGGGTTTAGTGCTCTTGTAAAAGAGACCCCAGAGAGCTGCCTTTTCCTTCCCACCATGTGAGCACCCAACGAGAAGGTGCTGTCTTTGGGCAATCAAGCCCTCACCAGACCCACCAGATGCCAAATCTGCTGGTTAATTGATCTTGGACTCCCCAGTCTCCAGAATTGTGAGAAATAAATTTCTTCTGTTTATAAGTTGCCCAGTTCATTTTTGTTACAGCAGCCCAAACTGACAAAGACATAGAGAAAAACAGATTTGATTCTTCAAAGATTGACTAGGAGGAACCAAAATATAAATTAACACTACATGTAAAAGACTAGAAATTATAGAATTCTTGATGGAATCCAGATATTGATTTAAGAGAGGAAAAGAAGTAAGAAGGGATGTTTAGTGGTCTCTGATTTGAAATAAGTCATTAGTTTATTATTCCTGTTGGGTTACTCCAGGGAGAGGTCACTGTGTCTTTGCAGCAGATGGTCCCAAATGGCTCCCATGTGCATGCTGGGGAATATGCATTCGGGATTTTATGTGCATTTTTAGAGTGACAAAGGCTGTATTTATTTCTATTTTTAGTTATTTATTTTTTCCTAGGAAGTAGATGGTATACATTATGTTTTTTTCTCTGGATTTTATAGATTTGGGCTGACATAGAAGTTCAGATGTTATCTTAAAAACCTAAGCCCTACGATCAGGAATCATGATATAGTATTACCAGGTAGCAATAATTTGATCAACTGTTTACAGCTGATTTCTCAGAAGGTGACCTGTCTCTTAAGAAAATGACAAAGCTTTGGATGAGGTTTCAGTTCAGGGGCTTGGAGATAACTTGGGAGTCTAACACCAAGTGACAGGAACGTTTTAAGCTAAGACTCAGGTAAGAGATTCCCCTGAGGTAGATTCTGAGGCTTTGTTTAACAAAGTAAACTATGAGTCCAAATTATTCATTAGCATATTCATAAGTAATCCATTTAGTAAGATGGTATGAAGATAATAATAAAAACAAATATTGAATAAAGCTCTTCCCAGGTCACCCTTTGCAGCACAAACAGTATGTCAGCTCATTGTTAGTCCGGAATAAATGCTTTAAAATTAATGAGTATATCTCCTTATTGCTAAGCGAGATGCTAAGTAATTGAAAATATGTAGCCAGACTTCCCATGAAAGCTGTCTTACAGGAAAATGCTGGATAAAGAAAAAGAGTTTATATGCATTTTTAATGGATTTGAGTATCCAAAATTTATTGTATATAGTTCTCTTACTTAAATGTAATAATAATTTATATTTAAGTGAAGGGATTATCAACAATATTTGCCATTAGTTTTCTAATAGTTTCTTACTCGGTTGCATTCTTTGTTGTTTATGTTTATCTTTTTTGTGATATTGCAACTGGCTTCTGAAGGCAATTTGCAAGCGTAATCTGGTTGTACTTGTGTTCACATTCTCTTGATTTTATACCCTCCTTTGTGTTTCGGATTATTTGTGTAATTATTGTGCATAGCCTACTGCCATTTATAGTCATTGCAGAAGAAATATAAATCTGTTCGATTTTTGTATCCTGATTACTAGCAGTATTTTAACAAAGGGATAAAGTTCTTGATCCTGACATGTTAACCCAGTGAAAGGCTATTTGCTTGCCTTCTAATCATCTCAGAAAAAGCTGAACTTGTTTCTCCTTGGGAGAGAATGAATAGAAACATTTGATTTACTCTTTCCTTATGATCTTCTTTTTCTAAAATTGGGAGAAGATGAGGCTGTAAGAAAGGAATCTCTGTGGTCATAAGAACAGATTTTTATGAGGAAAAGTGAATTGTTGTCTTTGTTCGTGAAAGTGCAAGTGGAAAGGGGTCCGATAGGCCACTGAAAGAAGGCCAAGGACCCTTTGTCGGGGAAAAAGAAAAGTCTGCAAAGTAAATTAAGTTCGGTTGAAAAGGAAAGCATTCTGAATTCTTCAGAGAGGGTACAACTACAATAAAGGCAGAGGAAAACTACTTTTCCTTGATGGTAAAATGAGAGACAGAGAGAGGCAGGCTTCCCACGAAGGTAACGATGCTGCAGAGAGGTACTCTAGCAATGCATTTTCATAGACACGTGCCTCTTTATACTCATTCTTAGAGACGGCTCTTTAAATTGTATAAACCACATAAAACTGGGACCTGCCTTTAGAAGCAGTGTTTGAATGATCAGTGCTGTTAAAAAACACAAACAAGCAAGAGTTGATTTTGTCTGGACGAGGAGGCCGAACTAGCGGCAAGTTCTAAGTACTGAATATGTGCAGAGTACGTTTACAAAATTTTGAAGTTCTTGTTTCATTAAAATTTACTTTATCTGTAAATGAATTATTTAAATATGCTCAGAAAGCTTCCTTCTGAAGTAATTTAAATTTTTAAATATTGTGAATTTGATTAGTCAATCCTTTTATTTTTAGAGCTGTCAAGGAAAAGATTTGTTCTAAGTGCCAAGTATCTGAGCCTATGGAATCTGTATTAAAGACTGTTTTAACATACTTTCAAAAAGTATCCTTATTTTAGTTTTTTCCTTTCACTTATATATTCATATTTATGAAGTACATGACAGAGTTCTGCTGAAGATCGTATATTTACATCACATGTGGATTAAATCCTAATATAACAAGTTTTTATCAGTGACAAGGTTATTACATGCAACCCTTAAGGCTAGTTGAGCCTTTGGAATTTTAAATGGATGTGTTCTGTAGGTTGGACAAAAACAGCTAAAATTGAGTCTTCTGTTAACTTTTCTTTCTTTCTTATTGCAATTTATTGCATTTTCAATTTTTTTTTTTTTTTAAGATGGAGTCTCACTCTGTCACCCAGACTGGAGTTCACTGGCGTGATCTTGGCTCACGGCAATCTTTGCCTCCTGTGTTCAAGCGATTCTCCTGTCTCAGCCTCCTGAGTAGCTGGTATTACAGGCATGTGCCACTATGCCCAGCTAGTTTTTGTGTTTTTATTAGAGACTGGGTTTTGCCATATTGGCCAGGCTGGTCTCGAACTCCTGACCTCAAGTGTCCCTCCCGCCTTGGCCTCCAAAGTGCTGGGATTAGATATGTGAGCCACTGTGTCTGGCTCGCATTTCCAAATTTTTAATTAGGAAGTAGTACATATTCCTTATATAAAAGTTTGATCATTATAGAAGTATGTATTAAAGAAAGTTCCTATAATCTCATCCCTAGAGATAACCATTTTTAAACAGTGCACAGTTTTCAGTTTGTCTATATTTTAAAATATTATTTTATAAAAAATTAAATCATGGTATAAATACTAATCTGTAACTTGCATTTTTACTTACATTCTATTTAAGCTTAGTTGTTTGTACAGATCAACTTTATTTTTTCTAATGTATATGTATATATACATGCATATATGTGTATTCTAATGGTGATATATATACATATATATCTATATATGTATCTATACATGCATATATGTATATACATGTATAAATATATGTATATGTGAATATATACATATATATAAAGTATATGTATATATGTATATATCACCATTAGATATATATACATATATGTATGTATATATGTGATATATATGTGATGTATATGTATATATATCACCATTAGATATATATACATATACATATATATACACATATACACATATATACATATATATGTATACATACATATACATATCTATACATACACATATATGTGTATATAGATACACATATATATTTAACTTTACTACCTTGTTAAATACATATATACACACGTATGTGTGTGTATATATACACATATATACACATATACATATATGTACATATATATACATATATACATATACATATATACGCATATACACATGTATGTGTATATATATACAGATATATACACATATATATATTTAACTTTACTACTTTGTTAAATACATATATATACACACATATATGTGTGTGTGTGTATATATATGTGTGTGTATATATATGTATTTAACTAGGTAGTAAAGTTCTTGATCCTGACATGTTAACACAGTGAAAGGTCATTTGCTTGCTTTGTAATCATCTCAGAAAAAGCTGTACTTGTTTCTCTTTGGGAGAGAACATATGCAGTTCTTATGACTATATTTGTGTGATATATATACACACATACACATACACACATATACATCTATGCATATACATACACACATATATATACATATATACATGTATATGTGTGTATGTGTGTATATATATGTGTGTGTATGTGTAACCAATCATCCGTTGTTGGTATTTCCTTGATTTTTCTCTATTACATTTTTCTGATGAATATCTTATGCATACACCTTCACTCACTTGTGGGAATATCTCAGTTTTATAAGTGAAACTGATGAGTCAAATGATATGAGCCATCATACATTTTTTGGTAGATAATGCAAAATTGCCCTTCAAAATGGTGGTACTTACTTACACTTTTAAAAACAATTTATAATATTGTATATGAGCATTTCGGTTTCCCCATTTCAGTGACTGACAATTGATTAGATTTTTTAAAACTCATTGTTTTGACTTGAAGTTAAAAAAATTCTTAGTTTTTTAGGATTAAAAAATATCAAAATCAGATTGATATTTTTATATTGAAATATAATACTTTTGTGGTTTTTATTTTATATTTTGCATTGCAACTTTTTATTCATCTCTAATTAAATTTGTATATAATATTTTCAAGTCTAGGCATTATTTATCTTAATAATATTTGAACATTTGCATTTACAAAATAAATAGAGATGTAACAAGGTTTTTTTCAGTTTAAAACTCTAATAGTATATCTAAAATATAATTTATCAAAGTCCAAGTTATACTCAACTCCTGAAAACTGCATATATTGTGTAATTCAAGGTATAAAGGAACTCATAGTTTCTAGTTTTACTGATGTTTTTAATCCTTCTTTTTTTGACACTGGCATTTTTCTGTCAAAGACATAGGGCTATTTCACTTATTTCAAAAGGTATTTTGCCTTTACAAGTTTCAGCAAGAAGGTGGAAGTTAGAGATAAGTGAGGGTAGAAGATGGAAGAATAAAATATAATCATAAAAAGCTCATTAACCCCAGAATTGCTGAGAACCAGCCAGGCAGCCAACCACATTACCAGTGCCTGTCACACCCTAGTACCCATATGACAATAGTACTATGTACAGATTCTACTAAGAGTGAAAGGTTGACTTTTTAAAAACAATTCTATAAATGCACTAGAAATAAACAAGAGCAAATTATCTTGCTGCCAATTACCATCCAAAAAGCATCAACTTCCTATTGAAAGGGGTGCGTAGGTCATTTTGTTTTCCTATAGCTCGTATAAGAAGCGGGGCACATTAAACATGCATTGTGTTTGGGAACTTGCAAAAAATACTTGTCTTCAAAGCACTCTATTTCAATTCTCTTGATTGTTCAGCATAATTAAAATAAACACAAACACATACAGCTTGTCAAACACTTCTGGAAGTTTCTCCTGACTCAGGCCTTCAGTGGCAAGAACACATTATGAACACTGTAGGCATTCTTCATTTCAAGGAATATGTGCTATCGGAAAGCTAAGTTTAGAGAACCTTTAAATAAATTGAGAATGCTTTCCCCTTGACTTTGTATTTTCCAAGAGGAAATATTTAGGACACCTATGAAATACCGTTATTTTAGTAATGGTGATGAGTATGATGATGTTAATAATGAATTTACTGGTAATTATAATATTATCCCATTATATTTGAGAAGTTATGACCTTCTAAGAATTACCATTTATCAAGATTTCTGGTTACTGTGCTGTGCAATATATAACTCCAGTATTTAATAGTATAAAACAACCATTTATTATGCTTATGGATTCTCTGGATCAGGAATTGGAAATGGCACAGTAGAGATGACTTTTCTCTGCTTTGTGATGTCTGGGGTCTCAACTGGAAGACTCCAAGGCTGAGAGGTGGTATGATCTGAGGACTCGTTCCCTCATTTATCTGGTGGTTAATGATGGCTGTAACTAAAGCTTTAGCACTTTCAGCTGGAACACTATTTTAGACCATTCAAACAGTTATAACAAAATACGTTAGATCAGGTAATTAAAAGCATTTAGAAAGGTATTGCTCACAGTTTTGGAGGCTAGAAAGTCCCAGATGAAGTCACCAGCAGATTCAGTGTCTGATGTGGGTTGGTTCTCTGACTCATAGACAGCACCTGTTACTGTGTCCTCACATGGCAGAAGGGGTAAAAAAAAGCTCCTTCGGGCATCTTTTATAAGGAAACAAATCCCATTTTGTTTTATGGGTTCTGCCCTCATAACCGAGGCATCTCCCAAAGGCCCCACCTCTTAATACCGACGCATTGAGGATTAGATTTCATCACAAACACTTTCGAGGGACGTAGCTATTTAGACATAGTCAACACCTACACATGGGCTCTCCAAGTGTCCTAGGCTTTCCCACAACATGGTGGCTGGGTTCAAAGGGGTGAGCAGTTTAAGAGAGTAAAAAGTAGGCAGAAGCCATATTATCTTTTATGATCTTTGTTATTTTATTTTATTTTATTTTATTTTATATTAAGCCCCTTCCATTCTAGTCTTTATGATCTTGGCAGAAGTCAACTAGTGTCACTATTAGATTGTTTGGGTTGAGGCAGTTACAAAAATTTTACTCAGTTTCAAGGGGAATTAAAATAGAATCAACCCCTTGATAGAGGAATACCAACTATAAGAACTATAAGAAGACAATGTGGTATGAAACTTTATATATAATATACATATTCTAGTCATTTTAAGAAAATATTGTATTTATAGTCTATCCATCTTTAGAAAATATAATTTTCTACAGTCTTATATTGTATGATGGACAATTAATTATCTGTTGTTAAATACTATAAATGCAACATTTTATTTAAACTTTACAATTAATTATGACACTGGCCTCATTTCCAGTTTACAGATAAGAAACCTGAAGATCGGCTGGGCGTGGTGGCTCACGCCTGTAATCCCAGCACTTTGTGAGGCCGAGGCGGGCAGATCACGAGGTCAAGATCGAGAGCATCCTGGCTAACATGGAAACCCTGTCTCTACTAAAAATATGAAAAAAAATTGCCGGGCGTGATGGCACATGCCTGTGGTCCCAGCTATGGAGGCGGAGGTTGCAGTGAGCCGAGATTGCGCCACTGCACTCCAGCCTGGCAACAGAGCAAGACTCCATCTCAAAAAAAAAAAAAAAAGAAACCTGAAGATCAGAGAGGTTAAATCACTTAAAGAAAGTCACACAAGTAAATAAAAAGCCATAATTTGAATTCAAGACATTCTATTTCAAAGGTAATGTGCCCACTTACATTTTTAGATTTAAAGAGATCTTTGTTGATAAGTTTTCCAAAATAATGATCAAAATGAGGATTTATGTGAAGGAGTTAGGTGTCAGAAACTCATATGCTTGGAAAATTTTTGCTAATAAATCATAGGAAAGATGTACTGGAAATAAGAAAGAATAGAAACCAGACTCTACGGTTTCAGGGCTAGCATTCTGGATAAATAGATACTTTTTCAGTCCATAATAATAGTTGTAATGGCCCCAAGACAGCTCTAGAAGACTGTCCTGCTTTTGACTAATGGCTTTCTGTCACATCTATTGTGATTCTGTCTACCTCTATGCTGTTACCAACAACAGCTGACTCAGTGACTTGTCTACTTTATTGTCTGAATTCCTGTCTGTGTCTCACATACTCTGAAAGAGGCTCTGATTTGATGTACTAGTTAAAACCCCACAAAGAGTGCCTTCATTGGTCGGCCTCTAGGGACCGGCACCGACTCCTGGTCCATTCAGTAGTTGCCAGTATTTCAGATCATGTGAGAAAATCATGACCATCAATTCCAAAGGACCAGCCCTTAGCTCCATTGTCACGTGATGGCTTTTGGTGGGGTTAGCTGTAAAGCATCATAGACTCTTTAGTACTGAAACTTTCAATAGAGGGACTTAAACTGTCCTATATCCTTCTAACCTCTAACGAAGCAAAAAAGTGATCATGTTATGTGTTTTCTGAACATTTTTGCCAAGAAGTTCAAGGCAGTAGTCTTCTTTAACGGAGTGGCTTATCGTAGCTGCCTGCAATAGGCTGTACACACTGTTTCTGGGCTTCACTGAGAGAAACCACTGTAAACCTGAACTAAGACCCGTCCCAGTTGGCACTACAATTGCTCGGATTCTCTGCTAAAGGCCCTGAAAAAGTCCTTACAAAATTACCTACTTGTGGGTACCAGAAGGAACCTCTATAGAAAGTAGCTGGATTGTGAGGCTTGAGGGTTGGTCAGTAATCTCCTCTAATATCCCAGTATAATTTTTTTTTTTTTTTTGAGACAGGGTTTTCCTCTGTCACCTAGGATGGAGTGCCATGGTACAAACACAGCTCACTGCAGCCTTGACTCCCTGGGTTCAAACAATCCTCCCACCTCAGCCTCCTGAGTAGCTGGGACTATAGGAGCACTCCACTCTGCCTGGCTTATTTTTGTATTTTTTGTAGAGACAGGGTTTTGCCATACTGCCCAGTATGACAGTGTGAGCTACTTTTATTAGCATGAAAGAGGAAAAAGCTCCCCCAAGAATTCTTTCAAGATTCTCTCATTACAGGTATGACTAGCTCCCTGCTAGGACAGCTAATAAGTTATTCAGATATTTTGGGACAAAGACAAGGTAGACATTGGAATTAACTTCTATTTCAGCCCTTGGAGTGTCTGTGGAGTACACAATTCTGGAAAGAGTTAATAAAATTTTGACTAATGGAGGATATATAACCGAAAGCCAAATAAATGCAGAAGCTGGAACTACTGGGAATGGGTTAGTTAACAATAAATTGATTCTGTTGTTATTTTTAATTGATTAGGCTTCAAACCTCACTTCTTATGAATATTTCTTAAAAAGTTGCCAGAAGAAAATAGAATAAAATCAATAGTCAATTCGCTTGTCACAAATAACTTTATTGTCGTCAGTTACTAATCCCATTTATCTCAAAGAGGTGAGCAGACATCGCTGAAAGCTTCCATTTACCAGTGACAGAAGAGAGCCATAAAGCTGATTTTTCTATTTGTGGTTAGAGTCTAAAATGCTGAAACAGACTATAAGAAAATGTGTTTTGTTCCTAGAAGACTATGCAGCTGTGTGACTCTTTACACACTACATTTTTTTCCCCTTCTTCCTTCAGGGATTTTTCTCACACTCAATTCTCAGCTAGCTATATTGAACAAATCTAAGGGAAATTATACCACCCGGTAGCTTTTTAGTGAGTTCAGAAAACTGGGATTCATATTTGACATATTTTTCACCACATTTTTTATATTGTATTTGGCACTAAGTCCTCTTAATGCTACTTCCAAAATGTACCTCAATCCATGCCTTTGATATCCATCTTTGCTGCCCCCTTTCTAATGCAAGCCAGTATCATCTCTTATCTGAACCACTGTACTAACTTCTAAATTCATCTTCTTATTTCCTCTCTTTACTCTTTCCAATCTATTTTCTTCAGAACAGCCAGAGAATTATGTTTAAATCATCCATTGAATCTAATGTTATTTCCCAGCTTATAAACTTAAAGTGGTTTTGCATTACATTTAGCATGACACCTAAATTTGTAATTTTTGGCTGCAAGTTCCAGTGGCAATGTTTTCCCTACTAAGACTATGTATGATGAACAATTTTGATTTGCATCTGCTGATCCAGAAATCTAAGAGTAGAGTGATTTCAGGGCATTCCCCACTCAGTTCTCTTTCTACGGTTGGTTGTCCTAGCTTCTTTTGGGTGGACAACTAGTAACTTCACATCTCATGCTGCTCACTCTCCTTTAGGCCAGGAACAATAATAGTTTCCAGCTGTTGCTAGCTCTGGAGTTACTAAATCTTCATTTATTTTTTCCTTTCACTTCATGCCGACTTCTTCTTAAGTAGTCTGTTATTAAACTTTTCACATATTAGCCGGATTGTATGTATAACCTCTTTTCAGCAAGGACCTTGACTACTTGTAGTCAAGTATCTGGTGGTAGGAGTGACCTAAAAATAGTTTCTTGAATTGAATAGCTCCACACATTTGAGGAACACATAGATAGTCTTCTTAGAAGTAGAAATAGGACACTAGTAATCCATAACTTATAGAGATGTTTATAATTACTCAAATTTTCACTTGCGTGGCAAAGGCTAAAAAGCAGTTAGAAGGTGAGGGGCTGGAAAATCCAGTGCTGTTGCATTTGGTTCTATGTTAATAATATTGATTATAATGAGTGTGGATCACCTGGCTATTTCCATAGGCCCTAGAGATCATATATGGTAAAAGGGACTAGTTCTAGGTAATGAAAATACAATCCAGAACACAATGAGGAAATCAGAAATGTTCAAGGGCATCTTTGAGGAAGCCTCTCATTTCCTGTAGACACAAGACAAATATGGCTGAAAACCAAGCCTAGGACCTGATGGTAAGGGGTGCAGAGTTACAGTATCAATTCAAAGCTGAACCTCCTGGGGATGAAAGAATCTTACCTCCCAACTTCATGCGAGTGAATAAGAATCCCCTTGAATGAAATGTTTAATAACTGCTATTGGTGTGAATTGTCTCACAAAGAAACGCCAATTCTCTTTGTTACCCACCACCACTATCCTTCATGACTCTGATGCCCATAATGGAATTTGGATCTGAACATGGCACAGATGGAGATATTCAAGGTCTACTCTGGAAAAAATATAGGTTGTATGCCCAAAGGCTTATAGAACCACCCCCATTTGTATTAGCAGGAATCAGGAATGTGTGTCAGATTGGATTCTATGGGTGTTAGACCAAGGAGGGTGAAAAACGTTGTTTGATTGGACAACGTTTGGTAAAATGATTGATATACCCAAAAGGATCACAGAATTTAATGTGCTGGCTTATGTACCTACACATGATTTAATCAATTAGGTTGTCTCATTATAGGTGAGTCATTGGTGGCCTACCATCCAGAAGGTAGGAATACTACAATTTCCGTGGCATACTATAGAAGGAGTTAAAAGGTCTGGGGAGATAGCATTGTCGAATTCATTTAATATTATAAAAATATAAATGTTCAGATACTCCTCTAACCATACCTGTCCAGAGGGAGATAGAAACTCTCTTAATTAGGCATTTAAAAATACCTTGGTGAAGGGTCATTAGTGTCCTTGAACAGCTCTGTGGTAGGTACACTCTGTAGGCTAGAGATCATGGTGTGAATGCCCATTAGCTCATTCTCATTAACTAGATAAATCCCAACTTTGTACTTTGTGGATTTCAATATTAGCTAAGCAGTAATACTCTGAATAGGAGACTTGAAGAGCAGAGATTAAAACCCCATTTTCAACATTGCAACATCCTGTAGTACTCACTCTCATTCGACAGAAGGTTGTGTGTCAAAAGCCTTGAAAATAAAAATATATATATTTTTATTGATTTTAAACAATTTGGTGATTTTCTTCTTGTGTCTTTTCAGTCACAATAATTCAAAATTTTGTTTGTTCACTTTTTGCTTTTGAGCTTTTAAAACCGTTTTTAAAAACAAAGTGTACAACACACACACACGATTGAGTATCCATCTTGTATATATGTATATTTCAAAGTTTATATGTATATAAATTATGCGTACATATATGTGTATGTGTATATATATATATACACATATATGTTAAAGTATACTCAATCTTTTTGTACACACACACACACAAAGATTGTCTCTTATCTGAAATGATTATGACCAGAAGTGTTTCAGATTTTGAGTTTTTTCAGATTTTGGAATATTTGCATGTACATAATCAGATAACCTGTGAATGGGACGCAACACAAAATTTATCTATGTTTTATATAAACCTTATCAAATAGCCTGAAGGTAATTATATAAAATATTTTAAATAATTTTGTGTATAAAGCAAAGTTTGCATACACCTAACCGTCAGAAAACAAAAGTGTCACTCTCTAAGGCACTCACGTGAATAATCGGGTTGTTTGACATCCACTCATTCCTGACTCTGAATTTATATATGACTGATAAGCAATCCTTTTCTTACACTTACACATAAGTACTTAATGGTAAAAAATGTGACATACCATTACTACAATGGAAAGACAGTATGTTCGAGGCAACTAAGCAACACAGTAGCATCTCCAGAATACCCGTGTCAGCTGTTAAACCACAGCAACAACAAATACCAGCAGGCTTTCTGTCTCCGTATATGATGCTGCTTTTCATTAAAAGGTTACTGGATATTGTATTTTACTCTTTTATGTGAGAAGAAACATCAGAAAAGTTAAAAGACCAGGAAGTGGGTCTAGGGATGAGGAGGCATTCTGCCGGATAAGTGTTCCTCCGGAGTCATTCACCTCATTAACAATGATGAGGTCTCATTTTTTCCTTAGAAGTCACTCTTTGATTTTTTTAAATGGACGTAATTTCTTGTTGTGTTAAGAATATACATTGCTCCAGTCCTTCAATAAGCCATCATAAGTTTTCAATATATTGCCTGTAGGCACATTTTTTGCAGTGTTTCAATGTTATCTTCATCATCACTATTATTAAAGTCCCTTTGATTTGGAACCATTTTGGCTGTTTCACCATTAGTCAATGAATGAACAATGGGAACCTCAATATCTATGTTAAAAATTTCTTCAAGATTCGCTTCTTCCAGCTTACTGATGGACTCTGAAAGTAGATTTTTCCTCTATGTAAGGAGGTCACGCATTATGTTTTTTAATTTAACATATGGAATCCTTCAAAGTCACCATCTTGTTCATCCTCATCTCTGAATATCGTGGCAGGGAAGAGGTTGCTCTGGGCATGTACAGTTGTGTCTTCAGTGGCTGTATTCTAAGCACTGGCAGCAGCATACATCACATTCTTTATGCAAAATTCCTTTTGAAAACCTCCCACACCTGTGCCTCTATTCACCGCTGCTAGCATGCTGTTCAAAAAAATGTTTTTATATTTACTCTTCATTGATCACAGAGCTGAATTAGTGAAGTTACTTTTGTGGGGAAGTATATGGAATAAACATTATTTTTGATGAGCATTTCAGATGGAGGATGAGTTAAGAAATAACAAGATCTTGCAGTCATCACCCAGTCCGGCTTCTCTGCAGTGAGCAGGAGTCACTGGTACAAAATATTCGTACAACAGTCAGAAAAGATGCCTCTGGTGATCCGTGCTCTTTTGTTAGCGTAGTAATGGACTGGTAAGATAGTCACTCCTTGGAAAGAGTGAGGACACAGCTTTTGCCTATCACAAATTTACTCTTATGTATACCTGCTGCATTAGCACATGTCAGTACAGTTATTCCGTCCTTAGGATCCTTAATTTCTGTAGGGATACCTCATTAGCTTTAGTCAGTGTCTTTCTTGGGCAATAATGCCCAAACATTGATTTTTAAAATCAGAACTATAGACTGGTTTTGGAATCAACTTTTTGTCAGTGATGACCTTGGCAAATTTGTTAGTGAATTTCTTAACTGAATTTCCCTATGATCAGCAAATGCATTATTACCACAAATCTTAAAAAAATATAATGCTCTGTCCTTTTAAAAATTTCTGCAACCAGACTTTTGAATAGTTGCAGTTTCTTTCAGTTTTCAGTTCATCATGATCTTTGCTGTTTCATAGTCAGCATACCATTGAGTGGCTTGTGTTCATTGCAAAGCTGATAGATCAATTCTTTCAATACACAGTCAAGGTCTCCATTTTTAGCTTCATGTGGTGTTTTTCTATTTTGTATTAACTTCTGTTCATCATTTTTAGCATAGAACTTTAACAATTCATCCTTCTGTTTCTTCAGGTGATTTAGGCTAGTCATTCCGACGCTATGCTCTTCTGTAACATATTTCACACTCACACCAGTGTCTAGTTTCTCTAACAGCTTGACTTTCTGGGCTTCCTCTTTTTCTTATCACTGTTACCCAAAGGAGTATCTACAGGTCTTTTTGAAATTTCCAATGATACTTTTACAGCACAGAACAGAGAATAAGCAAAGAAACACTGAGTATTGCACAGAGATGTTGGCCTCGTGTTGGGCACGCTGGGGAAGCTGCTGTTGGCACACACGCACATGTGCCATTTGTTTTACCCTTTGTGGGTGTGCTTGCGTAAGGGAATCTGTGCATGCACAAAAAAGATATGTCACTGCTGAAGAGGGCTGGGAGGGTCTTTTTTCCCTTAGGGATGCTGAACAAACTTCGTTGTTGTTTGCATTTTGACTGCCACTCATCACATGAGGTCAGGCATGGAATTTTCCACTTGTGGTGTCATGTCAGCACTCAGAAAGTTATTGATTTTGGAACATTTCAGATATCTAATTTTTGGATTAGGGGTACTCAATGTGTGTGTGTGTGTGTGTGTGTGTGTGTGTGTGTGTATAATTTAATGAAAGTTAAAAGAGGAATGTGAATAAGAATGAGGAAAAAATTAAGGCACATGATTGACAATCCACTGATTGGCTTATTACTTTTAGAACTGCCCTTTATCATTCTGAAAGAAAGATAATGAGTTATTACTATCAGAGGCACTGCGTCCTCCAAGAACCATAAATATTATTTAGTGGCTCAGTAATTGCTTTAGTCAATTCCTTAACTACCTTGAGATATGTGTTATCAGAATCTGATAATTGGATGGAATCCAGTTTTTAAATATAATCTTTGATAAGAAACTGCCATGTTTTTACCAGCCTATCACATATCTAGTTATTGGTAGGTGTCAACAAAAGAAAGTGGCTTTTTAAAGTATCCTTTTGGATATTTTTTTCTTTTGCTAAAAGCCTAGTAAGATAAAAGTGGATTTTAAATTGATATATTTCTTTATTTCTGGGAAGAAAAACATGAATAGTAAGAAAAACACTTAATATTATGATATTATACATACAGATTAATAAAAGTTACCAAACTTGTTAGTGATAGTTTTCTCAGGACAATAGATTTAAGGTCACAGGATGATCTTCACTACCTTGTTGGAAATTGAGTTTTCAGAGGTAAACATAAGAGCAACAACAACAAAAAGATGACTAACATTTGTTGAGAATTATTCACTAAGCCCTGTGCATTAAGTACTTTATATGGGTAATGTTTTGAAATCCTTAGATCTAATTACTATCTATGTGGTGTTGTATACAGCTTCACAAATGAGGGATCTTGGCTTACAGAAGTTAAGTAATTTTCCCCTGGTCACACAGGTAGTGAAAGTGGCTAAGACAGGATCGAAACCAAGGCAATGTTCTCCAAACCCAGTCTTATGTTATACTGTCTCCCACTTATGGAGCTTCAAGGGAATTATAATTATGGTACTGGGTGGGGACAGCAGGACTAGGTGAAATTTGGGGGTTAATATTCTGAAAGAAGTATAAAATTCGAGGTGAAAGAAAATTTAGAAGCCATCTAGTTAAACCATCTCATTTTACTGTTGTAACGGAGCGAGTTAGAAGGAACGCGCCACGCTCTGAGTTCCAAATTAAGAGTCCTTTATTGATTTGCCGGCGACCGAGGGACGGCTAATGCTCAAAATTCTCTTGGCCCTGAGGAAGGGGCCTGATTATCTTTTATACCTTGATTTAGGCAGGGGAGGGGAGTAGCTGAAGTGGAATTTTACAGAAGCAGGAAAGCAGGTTAGAGGAAGGGGCTGCGGGCCCAGGTGGTCCAAGAAGAGGGGCGATCAGGCTCCTTCTACACAATGATCAAAGGGAAACTTTTTTCTTACAATAGCAGTGGGCAGGTATGCCAAGCAGGACGTGGTTACAATGGTCACAAGCGTTAAGAACAGTAGCTTCAATGCCTCTAAGTGCAGCATGACCCAGTTATGCACCCAAGGGGGCTGTGGTAAGGCGGGGGAAGCCAGGTTGGCGTTTACAGCTAAAATGGAGTCAGTTATGGTAGCCCAGGGTAGGTTATTACATTACTGATAACATGAGGCCCAAAGAATACTATGTAGAACCCAGATTGCCTGGGTTCACCTCTTACAAACTATGAACAATTGAGACTCTTGATTCTTCTGTTTTCTCATCTGTAAAATGGGAATAATAGAACCTACCTCAAAAGTTCATCCCAGGATTCAACGTCATCTATAGTACATGTATCTAGCTTCACTCTTTCTCATGTTTGTATATAGGAACAAAATAATTCATTAAGTATAAGAGTTAGGAGGAATGACTAAATAAAAGGTTACTTATACATATCACTTTATTTTATAATTCTTAGGGATATTAACATAGAGAATAAGGAAGCATCTGGCCAGAAGCATACATAGCAAAATCAAATTCAAAATCAAATTCAAATCATCAGCAGGAGTGTGGGTTATATTTTCTTTATAGACAAAAGGTTTACTATCTATCAGAGTACGCCACTTAAAAAGTAACAGAAAGCTCTATCAACACTTGACTCTCCAAACTAAATAGTTATTACCTTGGCTAAGAAGAAAAACATAATAAGCGGTTGCTGGCATTGGCTTATCTATTTAATCATGCCAAGGTTGCTATCTCTGAAATTTTATTGGCCTTTCTCTCATGGTCTCAGATGGTTGCTGGAGGTCCGGAAATTATGACCTCAGTCAAGGCAGGAAGAAGGAGGAAGGGAATGGTGTTAACCTCTTCTGTCCCTGTTATCAGGAAAAGCAAAACCCTTTCTAGAAAACCCCAGCACACATGTGCGAATCTCATTTGCCACATCTAGGGCCCCATGTTGTCCAGGTAGCTTTCTAGGGTAGATAGGTAATGGAGAGTAGAGTTGTAAATGGATTTTGGCTAGTCAACAGTATTATTTTGATTCTTATTATATTTAGGCCACATCTACTCAGAAGCTAGGGTATATATTAATGGAAATGGGTAAAGAAACTGCCACTTGCAGAGTAACTATTAACTTCCAGGCTGTATGTTAGGCACTTCATGGTCATTATTTTATTTATTCCCCAAAATACCCTTTGAGAGAATAAATACACTGAGATACAGGAAGATGAAGTCTCTTACAAAGATTTTATTCCTAATATTCTTTGAACCTAGGTCTGACCAACTTGAAAGTCTGTATTTTAACTGAAACATGACACAATGAAGAAAGCTGTAGAATAACAGCCAGCAGTTAATGAATGCTCACTGAATGTCAGGGATTACAAAAGCTAACACGTTTAGAAACAGATTGCCACATTTATCCTTACAACAACAATCCTATGAGGTATTAGCAGCCCCATTTTATAGACGGATAAATGGAGTCTAAAGAACTTTGCCAACTTGTCCAAGGTTACTCAGCTAAAACTTTGAAGCTGGAGTTAGTATCTAGGTTTCGTCTAAATACAAGCAATTTGTTTCCAATTATGAAAACAATTTTTCACTTTTCATCTATACTTAGGAGAGTGTTGTCTAACCTGCCATCTTACCATGATGATTCTAAAAGTTTACAAAGTATAACCATGTAGGTGTTGGAAGTGTTCACTTAGATGTTTCCCCGCGTAAGTGCTACATATGTCAGGATAAAATCCCAGGCAAATGGTCTTGGGAGAAGGAAAATGGATGTATGTAATTTCAGGGAAGTCTGGCATAGGTACTCTATCTTACTGATAATATGGAGTAGGCTTGAGGTTATAAACGGCAGTTAAACAGAGGAAGTTATGACGAAATGACTTACTCTACTTCTATATACAGTGTTATATATTCTTCATTTAAAGCTTTTTAAATGCAAATAAGACAATAGGAAAAAAAACACCCAAAAATCCCCCAGCACCTCAATATTTCCCAAAAGGACAAAGCTGATCTTTCTCTTTGGTGTGTTAGAACATTCCACTACTAACAGCTACACAGAAACGAGAAAAGTCAACTATGAGACATTGTCTTTGCTGACGATGAGATAACAGTTGTATATACTTATCAGGATGTTTAGAATGATCACTCTGTGTAGGTGAAGGGACAAAAATGATGTTTGTTCCTGTATAAATTGACTTATTTATTTATTTATTTCAACATAAGATCTCACTCTGTCACCCAGGCTAGAGGGCGGTGGCACAATCACACTCACTGCAGTCTCTGCCTCCCACATTCAAGTCATCCTCCGTCCTCAGCCTCCTCAGTAGCTACGGCCACAGGCACATGCCACCATACTTTGCTATTTTTTTTTTTTTTCCAGAGATGGGTCTCTCTATGTTGCCCAGGCTGGTCATGTAATCCTGGGCTCAGTGGATCCTCCCACCTTGGCCTCCCAAAGTGCTGGGATTACAGGCATAAGCCATTATGCCCAGCCTGTAAATTGACTTTATTTAAAGATTATTTGAAGCCCTAAACTCCTTTAGAGGCAGTCATAAAGGGTTTCGGAGAGAAAAGTTTCAACATAGCCACTGCACAGAATAAAAACATTTGCCCTTAGGGCATCAAATACCCAGGAAAAAAGAGCACGTACAATAGCTAACCACAACTTACAAAGGGAAAAAAAACAAAACAAAAACAAGAATGAGATTTTATTGCCAGCACAACTATGATGAGTTTACAAAATCAATTCTCTACCGTAGGTATCCAGCCTAAACATCTGAATAACCTTCTATCTCAGGATGTCTGTCAGTTGATCTGACTGTTATTCACTTGGTCAGTCCTTAGGGGTGAACCTGTCCCCTCTGATGATCAGGAAAAGTGACTCAATGCAACACTAATCCCAAAGAGGAGGTGATTAGGCATTTTGAGTCCCTCTGGTTCCCTTCATTTAGCAACTATTCCTTTCTGTACCATTAAGCTATAAATGCATGACATTATATGGCAATGTAACAGTTTTTTCCTTTTTTACTATGACACGTAGATATTGATCTTTGTGTTTTTCAGACTAATTCAAATGTATAGAACTTCACTCTGAGATTCTAACAATAATACTTTCAATGATGGTGTGGCCTCTTTAATGATAATAATTCCAAATAGTAGTCATAACTAACATTTATTGAGTTATTGCAAAATACTAGACTTGAAATGTTTTATTAGCCTAACTTTACTTAATCTTCTCAGCAACCTTATAGAATACGTGCTCTGGTTATTTATATTTCACAGATGAACAAATGATTCCCAGAGAGATACATAACTTGTCCACGATTGCACAGCTTATAAGTGGAAAACTCACCTCAATCCAGAGGCTTCATATATAATAGCGATGCTAGAGATTGTGCAACTAACCTAGAGTTTAGAGCTTTAATTGTAAAATTGTCAAATGACATTTAATTATAATAATTTTCTGATGAGGAAGTGGGAGTCATTATGGCCACTGCTTCTTGATTCATTGCACTGCCTTTTACTTAGCTGGTGCTCCAATAAACGTTTGAAGAATGAAGAAATGAACCAATGATAAAATACAGAGGAAGTGCTCGTTCTTGAGTCATTTAGAATAATTTCATTTCCTTACTGTTTTCAATTACATTAAAGCGTTACCATGCAGATATTTGCTTACATTACATTGCTGATTCTAATGATTTGCATCGTTGACTATTAGTACATGGATCATCCATGTTCCATGTTATTTTTTTCTATTGAAAATGTGTGCCACCTTCGGTTTCATCCACATCCTCTTGACAGATACACTAGTTAAGGAGCATGGATTCAAAGCCCTGAGCTGACTGAGCAGAAACAAACATTCACCTGGGTAGCAGGGATGACACTTTCAAGAGGTAGTCGTCTTCTCTGCTTGCTGTCTGGTAGAACAACTTTAAGAATCTACTGTCAGCAATTTTTCCTTAGGAAATCAGGTTGTGGTCCCAATTCAACAGCGTGTCTTTTACAAGGATTTGGGACCAGTGCTCCCAGGTTTTACAAATAATGAGAATATATATTTTTTTCTTCAGGGTGATCAATAAAAATAATGGCTATAAAAATTAAATTGCTTTCTCTTTGAGGTTTGGAAAAAGTGAATTTACAAAACTTTAGTATGTAGTATCAAATTCTTTGAAGAAAATGAATGCAAGTCTCATTACCATACCGTTTCTCATTGTCTAATTCCAAACACCTTAGCTTGGTATTCAAGGCTTCCAAGTTCTGGCTCCAATACTATTCGGAGCCTTAAGTCTGCCTTCTTCTATATGTACGTTATACAAGACCAAAATGGATTACACATTGATTCCTGGATATTCACTATATTGTCAGTTCTTCAAACTCTGCTTGTAGGAATCCTACTTATTCTTCTAAGATGCAACCTCCTTTATGAAGTAACTCCAAATAAAGATGATCTGTTCTTCTTCTGAATCCCGTTATACTTTGTGCTTCTCTTATAATACCAAGTTCAAGATAAACCAAGTTTTAGTTTTATTATAAATACTTCTATATTTGCCATTTGTAAGTTCCTTGAGGGCAAGAGAAATAGTATATCCTTGTGTAAGGAGACTACACTGGGTAGAGGTAAATTAATCCATTTTTGGAATTGTGGAATTAGGTCTGATGAACAAGAATAAGAGAATAGAGGGTCGAGTAGGAGAATAATTGGTACTTTAGAACAGCTAAAGTTAATTAAATTTAAAAGAAGACCAAACTTTCACAAGTATATGCTATTCAAAATCTGGCTATCTTTGGACATGAAAGTAAGTTTATTTTTTCTTATATTTAATATAATTTATATTTTGCTATAATCTAATTATTAGAATAAACAAAAAATTATTCAAATAATTTTCCCCTTAAATTTGCAAAATTATTCATCAATTTTCCTAAACATTCTCTAAATCTCTCGATACTCAGATTATTTCTCTTAAAATGTAAATAGTATTATTACCCTTGATGACATCTCGTCTTCAACTGTTAAATGTCTAGACTTGGCCTTTTCCTACTTTGCTAGTGATTATTCTTGTGATTCAAGTAATTTCCAATGTCATTCTCATTAATTTCATGATATTTTAAGTATTTTACTAGAAATGTAATATCTTTTTAAAGTACTTAATATTACATTTGCATTTCAGGCTAATACTCATTGAGAGACTGGCAGGCAAAAATGTTGAACTAAAGAGCTGTGGTAGATACTGTTCAATGGGGAGAAATGTTTGAGTGCAGACTAACTACAGGCAATCAGTTTCCTGTGCATACTCTCACGTGATTCTCCCCTACTACAGCATTGGGCAATGATCACTCAGATGAGACTCATCTCTGTTATATGTTTGAATTGACTTTTTCTGCCTAGTTTTTTCCTTCGCATTCTACTCAGGATCATTGCATTTCAATGTGCAGTTTGTGTCTGTAGAAGGTGCCAAACTGAGGGCAATTGAGCAAATGCACAAATGTCTCTTGGAGAAGAGATACCTTTTTCTTTGCACAATTCCATGTTCACCTGTGGCAAACCCTTAAACAGTATTACAAAGGCACCACATAGGCCAAAGTGGGCCCTGCTTCCATAATTCTCGTCCTCACTCCACTTGCCAGCCATGTCATTTTGCAGGTTCTGTTACATTCCATGCCAACTACCTCCACAGGGCCTTCAGACTTACTGTTATGTCCTCGCTCCGCTCCCTGCCACCCTTTTTTTCTAAAACACATTTGAAAGTAAGTTGCAGACATCATGCTATTTTACCCTAAATACTTTAGCACATGTCTTACAAGAACAGCATCATCCTTCCACAGGAACATTAGTTTTCACATCTAAGAAACTGAATATTAATAATATTATTCAATATACAGTTCTATTCAAAGTTCTCCAATTTTTTCATGTGTTTCCCCTGTAAGTTGTGTGAATGTGGTTTTCAATACTTTTACTTTTTAGAATCTAACCAGGGATCACAATTTGCAGTCGGCTATCATGTCTTCTTAGTTTTCTTTAATCTATAATCATCTCTCTGGTTTAGTTTGTTACTTTGTTTGGTCTTTCATATCTTGACAGTTTTGACAAATTCAGGTAAACTATTCTGTAAAATGTTCCACAATTTGGAACACATCATGGTAAAAATTTTTTTTTTAAAGGAATATGACAGCCTAGTGGTATTGTGGCTTCCCATTGTGTCACATCAGGAGGTATATCATGGCAATTTGTCCCATTATGGGTGATGCTTACTTTGATCCCTGAGTTAAGATGCTACCAGTATCGCAAAATTTCCCTTTTTTCCTTCATAATCCGTGATAATCAGTTGAGTGAAATGCTGATAATGTAGAGGTCATTTTACTCCATGTTTTTAAGCAATATTTGGTCATTTTTGCCTAAATCAATTGTGAAATTATTTGCAAAATAGTGATTTTCGAATTTTATCATTTCTTCTACTTAAAGTAGCTGGCATACTTTTTTAAAGGGATTTTTCTTTTCCTGCTACCCGCTCTACATTTTGTTGACTTAAAATACAATATGTTATAATTTTTTCTTTTTTTTTGTTAATGCTCAAATTGTCTCAAATTTGTTCAGCTGGATCTTGTCCTTCTGCCTTTTTGTTATGTCCCCATTAATCATTGAGGACCTTCTTGTTTTCTGACATTATAAGAACATTTAAATTCATCAGTGATTTTTCTTGCCCTCAGCCATTTCTCCAAGGACTCAAGTTCCTTTATGGGGAGAATGCTATTTAGAAACTAAGATGTTGGCACCAGAGGAGCACATTAATGTTAGGGTAGGCATGACTAATTTCCACATCTACTCTATCTGGTCCATTTCCATTCCTCTTACTCGTATTCCCACTTAGCTAATTTTGGATTTTATGCAATTAAAGCATTTCCCTCCTTTGTGTTTTCTGTAGCTAAGCAGTTAATTTCAAATGTTTCTGCCCAAAATTCTGTTGATTCCCAAAGATTGGCAAGTGGTGAGAATCTGTCTTCATCTAACAATGAGAAAGCTCTATAATCCTACACGTTATTCAGTCTTTTGCAGTCACCTCTGTCTTTCATCTGATTTTTACAGATATTCTAAAGTTTCCAAAATAAATAGAGGTAATCAGTGAACCACAATATCCAGAAGATAAAGCAAATGCTTACCTGTTTGCTTTGCCATCTGCTCTGTTTTAGATTGGATCAGTACGTATTCAGTCTCCCTAAACAGCATGCACTTCTCAAATACCCATGGTGACTAGTTCCAATTCCATCTGGTTGTTTCTGATTATTTCATTACAGCTGTTCAGATTTATAAACCCGGCAATTAAAAGAACTTAGACATGTTAATACTTATGTAGCCCTTAACCACCATGCCACAAAAGAAAAGTCGGGAAAGGTTTTACAAGACATTGTTTCATTGAAGGGACTGTTATTATTTTAATGAAACATGCTACACACATACATTATTTTAAAAGATTTCCTTCTTCTTTTTAGAGTTGTCAAGTCTTCATTGACAAATAGAAGATTAACTATAGTTTTTTAATTGTTTCAAATTTGACAATGGTGAAAAGCAGCAATACAAATCCCAGCTTTTTTTTTTCTCCCTAGCAATGTTTCTATGGGAAGATTAAGAGTGTCTGCGACTTGTTCTAGAGTAATAATTTCAATTGGCTCAAGTCCATTAACTGCAGGGAAAAACACCTGGCAAGGCGGTTGGTAGCAGCCCATTCTTGTTAACCTTTCAGCCTTCACAATAACTGTCAGCAGGCACTGAGTCAGGGCTTCTAATAAACTGGCATTAAAATTGCTGACAGCTAATAACTTTTTATGGGTTTCCAGGAATAAATGAAAGAAAATTCTGATTAATTAGAATCAAAGAATTTTCAAATTCCATAACCCCAGAATTTAAAAAAATTAGACATATAAAATCAAATAAATATCAATACAGCCTTTTGGAAGACATTGTTAGCATAAACAAAATAGATTTTAAAGTATTCTATTTTAGCTATTTTACTCCAGTTTAACTCTCGGCTAGCATGCTCTTTTATTTTTTTAGTAAAAGAGAAAACAGCTAAGAAATTGAAAACTTAGCAAATGAACTACAGAAATAATGTTTTAACTGAATTATTTCAACATGTGAAATAATTTATGCTAGTGAATTATAGAAACCCTTTAATCTTCAATAACTGTGGAAGAATAGAACTCAGGGGAGACATTTTAAGGAGAGTATTTAAAAGCTTCACACACATCGTTTTTCTTCTTTTTGCCTTTCCTATAAGAAAACCAATCTCCAGGTGGACCGTATCTGTAACCTGCTCACCACTGATTATGTGGAATCTAAGGTGGTCTTGAGGAACTGCAGGAGGAAGTCAGAGTTGAAAAGTCACTGAAACACTGTGGTCCTGTAAGAAACTAGACAGAATTTATTTTCTTTCTTGAGCCAGGTAACTAACGTTCAGTTGCTAGATGCAACTCTGATACAAAGAAAGCATGGGTAGAGATTGGGTAGGGAGTCAGTTTACATCACTGATGACTTCAGGTAAAAACAATTGGGAACCATCACTGTACCAGAATGTGTGAGATTTCTTAGGGACTAGATTCAGGTAACTATGGTGATAGGAGAATAAAGAAGCTCTACCTATACCCATGGCTCAGCTCCTGGAGATGGAAGGAAATAAAATTGTGAGGATGGAGAGACACCTGGGACAGTGAGTAAAGACCCAGTACAGTGAGGTGAAAACTTCTCCTAACTTCTAAGCTTACAACCCAAACTTGTAGGCTGTTGTGAAAACCACAGATGCTATGATTTGAATGTTTACCCCATTCCGAAGTCATGTTGAAATTTAATTGCCATTGTAACGGTATTAAATCATTGGACTTTTAAAAGTTAATTAGGCTATGAAGGCTCTGCCTTAAAGAATGGATTCATGCTGTTATCATGGAAGTGGGTTCATTATGATGGAAGGAGATTCTTTATAAAAGTACAATTTTGTTCCCCTTTTCTATCTCTCACCCTCTGTTTGTCCTTCTCTTATGTTAAGACACAGCAAGAAGTCCCTGACCAGATGCTGACACTTTGATCTTAGACTTCTCAGGCTCCAGAACTATGAGTACATTTCTATTTATTATAAATTAACTAGTCTGTGATATTTTGTTATAGCAGCACAAGACAGACTAAGACAGTACCCATGACTGTTTGTATGTAGGAGTTAAGATTATGTGGAAACAAATTCAAGTAAATCTTTACCTTTTTAGCACGGAGGGAGCTTTGAAATAAGAGTGTTTGTTAAAGACTGCAAGTATTTGCTAGTGGGAGAACTGTAGTAGATAATATGTTGAGATATGGACTGTTGTTCTTTGTAATATTTCTTTTAGAGAAGGTAGCTAAAATATTCCACATATACGTTTCATGGAATAAATATAACCAGGATCAGAAACAGAGAGAGAGGGGAAAAAAAACCCAACTTTTGAAAGGCCATTTGAAAAGACTTTTAAAACTCCTAGTTGGGAGAAAGGCCTCTGGAATTTCTAAAGCTTAAAGTTAAAATAAACAAACAATCATGTTAGAAAAACACATGATCAGAGAGAATCGGTTTTCCCGTTCTTAGTTACTCAATAAAATTTGCTTGGACTGAGAGGAAAGAAGTAATCAGAAGATAACCAAGAACGTTTATGTATGGTAGAGCTGCTGTGTTCTGCCCCTCCATACTTGCTTGACAACCAGAGAGGCACAGACAGGTCCCAGATCTGAAAGCAAGATTTATTCTCTCCTTCCCAGTGAATAATCGAGAAAATCCCAAGACCAGACCTCTCCTAGTGCCCAGTATCATGTGAGAGCAAAAGGAAGGCTTCAGTGTCATGTCTGAAATGAGAGAGGCTAGAGCACCCTCAGAGAATTTCCCGTAACTTACAGTGGCACGAGAAAGCAGCTGGTGGTTTTCTGTCCCTCTGAGAGGCTGAAAACATCAGAGAGAGAGAGAGACAGACAGACAGAGAGAAGAGAGAGAGAGAGAGACAGAGAGAGAGAAAGACAGAGAGAGAGAAAAAAAGAGACAGAGAGAGATAGAGTGTACCACACCTGGAAAGTTCCTACAGGAGGGATCAAGGGAAAACTTCAAGTCAATCTACATTGGTCAGTAACTGAGTATTGGATCCTAACATGTTTATCTCAGAAGATGCAGCAGGAAGAGCTCTTGAATAAAAAGAATACCATCTCCTGATTCCCTCATATTGAGACATCACCTAAGAACCCTAGATTTATGACAAAACCCTTGGAACAAATGTGATTATCTTTACTTAAGATTTTATTTTGATTAAATAGGAACCAAAAATACAAAATTAAGTTGAGATATAGGAAAACAAACAAATTAACACTTTTTGCCCACCTGAGTTTTGTGGAATGACATTTATAAGGATTACAGTTTATGTCTTAGCCCATTTTCTGCTGCTATAACAGAATACCACATACTTAGTAATTTATAAAGAAAAGAGACTTATTTGCCTTATGGTTTTAGGGACTGGGAAGTCCAAAATCAAGGGGCTGCATCTGGTAAGGGCTTTCTTTCTGTTTCATAACACAGTGAAAGACATCACATGGTGAAACAGGGCTGGAGAGGCAAAAGTACTTGAAACAGATAGAGGCAAAGGAGGGCAAACTTCTGAGATAATGGCATTAATCCATTGATGAGGGCAGAGGTTTCATGATCTAATCACCCCCTAAATGTTCTACCTCTTAATACCATCACAATGGCAATGAAATTTCAATGTTTGTTTTGGAGGAAACATTTAAGCCACATTAATTTGTATTTACATTATTTGTGTGCCAGCTTTAATAAATCTTATTAGATGGTGAGTTCTTACTGGACAGTGGTTACATCTCTTTTCTGATTTCCAGGCATCTTAAAAATAGTAGGAACTTAATATATATTTGTTCAATTGTATTGAATAGTTTAATCCAAAACATTCCTACTAGTAAATTGTCTCGGTAACCAATCTATGTGATTATTAGCTCTGGTATTCAAGTACTTTTACTCATTCAGTGAATCATCTGACATAACCAACCAGTGAACATCAGCTAATACAAAGAAGGCGTAACAGAGAAGCAAGCCGTAAGGTCATCATGAGTTGAATACATAGAGAACCAGCCTCAACAACTGTTACTGCTACTTCTTGAAGTACTGTCTTCACTTGGTTTCTAAAACATTCCATTCATCTAGTTTTCCTCCTATTTGTCTAGTCCTACTCAGCCTCTTTGCTGACATCTCCTTCCTTGATCTTATTCAGTCATTAAGCTATACAATTCTTCTGTACACTAATGACTCACACGTTTATATACACATCCGGTCCACACTTCTCTCTTTAGCTCCAACTGCCTGCTTGACCTCTGTATGTAAGTGTCTAATAGGCTTTTAAAACTTAACATGTTGAAACTTGAGCTCTATATTCTCCCCATAGCCAGTGGCTTTATCAGTTTTTTTCCCATCTCAGTAAGTGACAGTTTTCTACTCCTAGTATCTTAGGCCTAAATCCCTGTTGTCATCCTGGACTACTGATTTTCTCTTGGACCTCACATCCAAGCTTCAGGGAAATCCAGCAGCTGTACCTTTAACTATACCCAGGAACTGACCATTCTCCTTATATCTACTGCTGTCACCCAGTCATCGGTTGCCTCCTAAATGACCTCTGTTTTTTTGTTTTGTTTTGTTTTGTTTTTGAGACAGAGTCTTGCTCCATCGCCAGGCGCCAGGCTGGAGTGCAGTGGCACGATCTTGGCTCACTGCAACCTCCGCCTCCCGAGTTCAAGCAATTCCTGCCTCAGCCTCCCGAGTAGCTGGGACTACAGGCGTGTGCCACCATGCCCAGCTAATTTTTGTATTTTTAGTAGAGATGGGGTTTCACCATGTTGGCCAGGATGGTCTCAATCTCTTGACCTCATGATCCGACTGCCTCGGCCTCCCAAAGTGCTGGGATTACAGGCCTGAGCCACCGTGCCCGGCCTGACCTCTGTTTTTTACATTGCCCTTCTATAGCCTTGCAATGGACTCAAGTTTATGTCCCCGCAACATTCACATGTTGAAATTCTTACCCGTGGGTGATGGTATTAGTAGGTGAGGCCTCACAAGAGTGAATCTGCTTTTTATTAGTGCCTTTATAAAGGAGACTCAAGGGAAGCTTGTTTGCCCCTTTCACCATGTGAGGAAACAAGAAGAAGGTGTTATCTACAAACCAGAAAGTGAGTTCTCACTAGAATCTGAATCTCCTGGTGTGTACTTGATCTTGAACTTCCCAGCCACCAGAATAGTAAAAATTAATTTCTATTGTTTATAAGCCACCTAGTCTATGGTATTTTGTCATAGCAGCCTGAGGGGTTAAGACAAGCCTGTTATTAACACAGCGGCCAGAGTGATCCTTTTAAATTATAATCAGATCAGGTCTCTCCTCTGGACAATTATTTCCATAGTTTTAAAATTCAGAGTAAAGTCAAAATCCACACCGTAACCTCTCTGCGTGTGATCCGGCCTGCCATCATCTCTCAACCCTCATTGCTTCCTCTCAGGACCTCGGCAACCCTGTCTTCTTACTGTTTCTCCAACCTATCCAATGTACTCTCAAGACAAAGACTCTGTACTTGCGGTCTCAAAGAACTCTCAATAGCATGTTCTTCTCGGTTGTATTGGAATGAATATTAATACTTTCCTCACTTTCTTCAGCTTTTTATTCCAAAGTTTTTTGGGGGTTTTGTTCATTTGTTTATTTGTTTTGTTTGTTTGAGACAAAGTGTCACTCCGTCACCCAGGATGAACTGCAGTGGCTGGATCACTGCTCCCTGTAGCCTTGATCTCCCGAGCTCAAGCGATCCTCCAACCTCAGCTTCCAAGTAGCTGGGACTACAGCTAGGGCTATAGGCGTGCCCGACTAATTTTTTATTTTTTGTAGAGATGGAGTCACTAGGTTGCCAAGGATGGTCTCAAACTCCTTGGCTCAAGTGATCCGTCCACCTCAGCCTCCCAAAGTGCTAGGATTACAGGTGTAAGCCACCACACCCAGGCCAAAGCTATATTTTTGTAAGGACTTTTCTGTCTACTCTATCTAAAATTTCGATACCTAAGTTCACATTTCACAGAGCTCTTTCCTGTTTACATGGTTTCTTTTTTTAGCACACATCACTTATTTACATGTTACATATTTTACTTATTTATCTGGCTTACGGTCTGTACGGTGCTTGACAGTGTCTTGTTCACTATATTATATCCGATCCTACAATAGTAGTTAGCATACGGTAAGTCCTCGAGAAATATTTGTTGAATGGTCATTGAGTAAGTAAATGAGTATTTACTAAACTGTCAGCAGATTCTTTTCTAGTTTCATTTAATAATTTATGGTCATATGAAATAAAACTATTTCATTAACAAAATGTTTAGTATGTAGTCTATTCTTTCTCAGTACCAAATCTAGTATTTGTCAGCCATCATCCTGCAGATGAAAACAAAATCCATTATTAAATTGCTTCTGTAATATGTTTGCATACAATAAAAGTATAAAATATTTTCAACTCAGAGTACAAGATACAGTACTTTTCTAAACACAATGTTATCTGTAAAAAGTCCTGTAGGTAATTAGCATACAGGTTATTTTGCCTCACTGTAAATGGTTTCTTAATCCTAGAACAGTTTCTGAACCAAATCACAGAATAAGCATTAAGCTTTCGAGTGAAAGCAATGTGTCTGTAGACAATCTTAAGTTTGCTTTTTTCTTCGGTTGTAATGTTCTCTTTCACTAGAATTTTTAACCTCCTCATTTCTGCCCATGAAGATCCTATATATTACCTCACTCATTTTCAGGTTATAGCTCCAAAAAGTAATCCACCCTATATACTAAGAGTCTAGTAATTTTAATACTTCCTAAAGTATTTGCTTATCGGTTAACTGATTTTTCTCTGCAAGCTTTCCATTATTTTGGCATCAAGGAAGGGGAAATGACAATTCTCTCCCTGAAGAGAGGAGAATATGATGTTGGGGAATACTGTAATGGAATTTGTAATCTACCTTCTAATGTTTCAAAGCCCCAGAGTGAGGAGGAAGCTCATTGCACATGTAGATAGAAAACTAAGGCAGAGAGCCTCCAGCCTTGCTCAGCATTTGGATCTCCAGTAGGAAAGTGATGTTTCAGAGCTTGTCTGGCCAACATGCAGCAGCAGACAAGCACAATTAAGAGAACGACTGGTTTGGTCTGAGAGAGAGTGGTTCTTATTTACATCTGTATGTTTTCTTCAATTCCATAGTACATGGACATTGGACGTGGACATTGGTTTAAGGATACTGGCATGGTGGGAACAACCTGAGAATGAAGATGAGAAGGAAGGTATGGCAGAGACTCAGATGGGTCTACAGAAGCAGGGAGCAGAGGAAGCTTCATTGGCTTGGAGGGGTAAGGGGATGGACCAACCTGAGAAATTTTGGATCACAGGGTATAACTACACAATAAATAGGCTAACTCTGGCTGAATGATCACTAGCTAACACACCCAAAGATTAGCCTGAAGCTTCAGAGTCTCCCTCTTGCAGATCCCGAGATCATTCAAATATCCACACCAAGAACACGATATACCCAGGGATCAGCACATTGTAGTCCATAAGCTGAAGAGTTCCTGCTGCCTTTTTTTGTGTGTCTTAGAAGCTAAACTCTGTGAGTTTTTTTTTTTTTTACATTTTCAAATGATTGAAAAACAAAATATTTCATAACACTTGAATAGTGTATAAAAATCAAATTATATATGAAGTTCCATAAACAAAGTCTTATTAAATCATAGCCATACCCATTCATTTACATGTTACCTATGATGTTTTCCTGCTGCAACAGCAGAGTTGAATAGTTGTAATAGGGACCATATGGCCAATCAAGACTAAAGTATAGTATCTGAGTATTTATAGAAAAAGTTTGTCCATTCTTGTAATACAACATGTTAGAAAGTAGCCTAGGGAGAAACAGTAATTTGAAGAACGGAGCTATAACTTGAAAATGACTGAGTTAACCACAAAGAGACCCTTGAATTGTCAGATCCACTAAATTTAACTAGATTAGACAAAAATTAGGATTAGCAAGAAATTGCAGATGATGCCAATTCCGCCATATGTTCCTAAATGGCTCAATGGGGCTTCTTCAGTTATGTGGTATCTCAGATGTCGGGCTGTCTCTTGGCCGTCAATAGACTCAGCACAGATCTACTCACACCTTACGTGAATACAATATTTTACAGCAAGTTTAAGGACACAAAGATTTTATTACAGCACAAGCTTATGAAACCTCTAGGCAAAACTATAAAATAGCATTCACACACACACACACACACACACACACACACACACACACACACACACATTCTCTTTCTTTCATATATATTCTCTTTCTTCCTACTTACATGTCTGTTGGTGACCGTATTTCCATGCTCGCTAAAGTACCAACCTCATTCAGGCTGTTTTATCGATGTCTTGTGTCATTCTGGGCTGTCCTCCCTTGTTCTCCACAAGACAGTGGAAACATCTCGTTTGCTTACATGGAACTATGAGTGTTTGATAGTTATGGATGTGTTGTGTCTCGCATTTTGAAAACAATGGGTTGTTAACACAAGAAGTACATTCCTAATGAAAGAACTAGAGCTGTAATATTTAGTTGTATGCTTTTAGAATTTAAGCCGTAGATTCATGGTAACACAATTTGTAAGGAATCACATGTATATTTGTGGTATTTTGCTTTATTTTTTGAAATTTGCATTACATACTCCAATTTTAAAGGAGAGGAAGTGGAAATACATAAAAACTTATGTTTTCATGTTAATTGAAGACACATCTGGATTTATAAGACAACTGGGAAGAAATATGGAAGTAGCACCTATTCTTTAAACTTAATCTTCAACTTAAACCTTAAAATTATTCAGCGGTTGTCATTTCTCTTGTTAGTTAGGTAACAATGGTACCATTTATAAAAACTACCTTCTGTCATTTGTTATTTTCTGTGTTAAGTAGAGCTTTTAATTTTACTCTGTCATCCCGAAATAACTCCATGAATAGATATTACAATCTCAATATTACAGGTGAGTGTAGTGGTACTAGTGAATTTAATCATTTCCCCACCCCAAGATTATATAACTTGTACACAACGAAACCAGATTTAAGCATAAGCTTGTAGAACTTTAAAGCCTGTGCTCCTAAGAATAAGTTTAAAATCCTAACCACTACTTGACTCTACTTTCTGTGTTTGAAACATATTTTTCTGCAAACCATTTGGGTTTTATTTTGTTTTATAATTGCTGAGTTTTCTATACACGTGTCTTTAAAGACATTTCGAGCCTATTCCTTTGTTTCTCTAACCCTCAAGGTTAAATGGTCCATTTAGCTAGGACAGCATTCTTCTTGGTAAAGGAGATAGGGCAAGGTAGCAGCTGATTGTGCAGAGTTAACCTTGAAGTTATTTGATGTTAAATCAGTTTTACTTAAGGATGTTTTTTTCACCCCTAAGGTCTCTTTTATTCTGTCATACAATTTGCTGTCAAACTAAATGATGCATTTAAATTGAATGACCAAAGATAATGACTGTAACAAGGGAGAGACCAGTACAATTGCTGTTGTAATGTCATTCTGATCTGAATGACCCTGTTATGTGAGGGTCATGATACAGAGGATGTCGAGTCATGATAACCTTCTACTGTTTGTTACACAAATAATGGAAGTTTCTTATGGGATGGCACTAAAAATAAAGTTGCCCAAAGGGTGTTTGTTGTAAGAGAGGTTCAGAAATGATAGCAACACTAACTGGAAGTAGAATGTAAGAACAAGGTACTCCATTTGATTATCAAACTGAATGACATGGAAATCTATTTCTTACTGGAGCTATACAGTATGGTAAAGTAATTAGAACAGTTGTGGCCAACAAATTGGCTTGGCTATGCTGTGAAATAGAAAGATAAATTGGCACAATGTCTTTTGCAAAGACAACTGGATTCATAATTTAGATTTTCTGTAGTGGAAAAAAAGCAATTGCACAGCTTCTAGACTATCTGACAATCTAGCAGGAAAATATGTCCTCACTCTTTCCCTCCTTCCTTCCCTCCCTTCTTACCTCCCTTCCACCCTTCCTTCCTTTGCTACAGCATGAAAATCATAGAGACTACTATTATTTGGCTTAATTGCACAAAGGGGGCCTCGGATTTTACTTTTTCAGGGTTCTGTGATTTAAATTTAGCACTTATATATTCTTGACTTATTTAATCTCCAAAAGAAATAGACTGTATTGTCCAGCTCCCTTCTGTCACTTTTTCATGCACTGTTGCCCATATTTTTTCATCCCATAAGCCACAGGAGAGAGACCAGAAAGTTTTGTTTCTTAAAAATTTGCTTAATGACATTCTATGCATTTTCTCAATTATTTTGAAGTAGAAAGTCTCATAATCTTCCACATAACTCTTCTTTTTTTCCCCCATTTAATAGAAGATATAATCTTAATGCTCTAGTTCATGAATTTCACCTTATGAATAGGAAGTATATTGTGACTAGATTTTGATTTTGTGATCCTCATATGATTTTAGATATTTTTCCCTTATAACAAGAATAATGTTTTTGTTTTATAACCAAAAGACAAATTTAAAGTATATCTTTCCCTCAGTCAAAACTCATTAAATAACCTAAACGATGATGGGAAAATTGGCTAGCCATATTCAGAAAACTGAAACTTGACCTCTTACTTACACCTTATATAAAAAATAACTCAAACATAAAACTCAAAACCATAAAAAATCTAGGAGAAAATCTAGGCAAAAACATTCGGGAAATAGGTATGGGCAAAGATTTTATGATGAAATCACCAAAAGCAATTGCAACAAAAGCTAAAACTGACGAACAGTACCTAGTAAAACTAAACAGCTTCTGCAAAGCAAAAGAAACTATCATCAGAGTGAACAGGCAACCTACAGAATGAGAGAAAATTTTTGCAATCTTCTCATCTGACAAAGGCCTAATATCTAGAATTTACAAGGAACTTAAACAAATTTACAGGAAGAAAAAATCCAAACAACCTCATCAAAAAGTGGGCAAATGACATGAACAGACACTTCTCAAAAGGAGACATTTATGTGGTCAAGAAACACATGAAAAAAGCTCAACATCACTGATTATTAGAGAAATGTAAGTAAAAACCACAATGAGATACCATCTCACAGCAGTCAGAATAGCGATTAGTAAAAAGTCAAAAACAATATATGGTGGTGAGACTGTGGGAAGATAGGAATGCTTTTACACTGTTGGTGGGAACGTGAATTAGATCAGCCACTGCAGAGGACAGAGTAGTGATTCCTCAAGGATTTAGAACCAGAAATACCATTTGACTCAGCATTCCCATTACTGGGAATATGCCCAAAGGGATATAAATCATTATATTATAAAGATACATGTACATGGATGTTTATTGCAGGACTATTCACAATAGCAAAGACTTGGAAGCAACACAAATGCCCATCAAGGATAGACCGAATAAAGGAAATGGGCGCATAAACACCATGGAATACTAAGAAGCCATAAAAAGGAATGAGATCATGTCCTCTGTAGGGACATAGGTGAAATGAAATTGGAAGCCAGAATCCTCAGCAATCTAACACAGGAACATGAAATCAAACACTGCATGTTCTCACTCATAAGTGGGAACTGAACAATAAAAATGCATGGACACAGGCACAGAAAGGGGAGCACACACTGGGGCCTGTTGGGAAGGGGAAGGAGGGAGAGCGTCAGGACAGCTAATGCGTACAGGGCTTAATACCTAGGTGATGGGTTAACAGGTGCAGCAAACCACCATGGCGTATATTTACCTATGTAACAAACCTGCACATTCCGCACATGTATCCCAGAATCTAAAATAAAATAAAATTAATTTTTTAAAAAAACCTATGATTACAAGGAATTCTATTGAAAGAAAACACATATTGCCAATAAAAATGTAGAAATCTTTCTGATCATTAAGGAAATGAAAATTAAAGCAACAATTAAGAAACATTTTTTTCAGCTATCATACTGGGAAAAATTAGAAGGTTGAGGAGGGCCAAGTATATGGGGAAATTCATGTCCTGTCAGTGCAAGCAGAAAGGCTCGCCACAACCTTTCAGGAAAGTAATCCGACAATATCTATTAAAATAAAAATGTATAATCCATTTGTCCTAACATTCCCAGTTATGGGATTCTGAAAACCAACAAACAAAAACTTATTTAATAACCACTCTGCCTGTCTGTTTGTCAATTATATATCCTTTTCTCAACAATGGATTATGTAATTTGTTGCTACTTATCTGTAATATTAATCATAAATGTTTTAGTTTTGATATTTATAATTTTTTATAATTAAAAGGACAATTACTTTGAAGTATTATCAACAGAACTTAAAAACAATTTATAAGAAAAAAATCCTACATATAGGACATTTGAGAAAGTGGGCTTAAATATTTTATAGTTACTCTTGAATTGCAACTAAATGTCAGAAAAACAAAAAACAAAACATGTATCTCTTCTATCTGGTGGCTTCTTTTCTGAATTGATGGTATTCTCAATCTTGCTTGAGGAACTAATGTAAAATTTAGCACAGCCCCTCCTAAATTTGGCACAGTTGGTCTTCTCTACTTTCTGGAAAGTAAGTAGAATTAAAAAAAAGAATAATTCCCATAAGTAATTCCCACTCCTTCCTTAGAGCTCAGTGTTCTGGAGTCTCTTCCTGTCTCTTTGAACTCTACCCCCGTCACCCCGTCTTTATCTTTCCCTTCTGCATGCATAACAATCATAATAGGATTCCTATTTAAATAAATACAACTTTTTAATCAGATTGAAGCCAGGCCTCTTAAAGTGAAGTATCTTAGTGAGGAACCCAGAAATATACCTTGTGGCAAGTTTTCTCTGAGTGAGTCTTATGCTCAGTAAAGTCTGAGATTTGTTACCTGAAATGATGGGCTACTTCAGGATTCCTGCACGTATCTGTTTCAGACACACCACATTTATCTCTGCTGTTGAAAAGGGCATTGAACCTCTTCTGGCCTCTATTGTTTGAGTCAGTTCCAATCTCTCTCCTGAATCTCAGACTTTCGTCTCCCCTTGGAGGACTCACAAACACCTCAAATGCCCTTTGAGCCTACTCTTCCCCGTGTCTTTCCTCTTTCTATGATTGGCATTGCACCTGACAGCTGCCAGAACCAGAAACTGGGAGGTACTCCTGATTTCTGTGCTTTCCCACTGTATTCATTCACTCATGAGCTCCTCCTTATTCCGCCTTCTAAGTATCCACATTCCACTCACTTCCCAACAGTACCAGTGTCACTAGCCTTCGTCGGGCCACATCATCTCTCATTGAAATGATTATAACTGTAATTTACATGTTTCCCCTGTCTCTATTAAATCCCATTGTAACTGAGTACCCTCATTTTTCTAAGAGGAAGAGAATGAGTTATTTTTTAAATGAATTTCTTCTTCTCTCTTTCCTTGTTCTTCCCTGTTTTCCGCTTCTTTCTTAGCTCTTTAGAAATGCAATTATAACCTTTGCTTTCGCTTCACCAGACATTGCCTACATGGCAAGCTTACCTAACTATGGTCTAACTTGGAAGCTCCAGAGCTGAAACTCTGTCTCCCCAGGAGATTCTCTCAATTGACATCAGTCAATTTGCATCTTAAAGTATGCTTGTGATGGAACTGCGTCCCACCTGGAGAATATCTCAGATTATGGCCACTTTAAAACCTGCCACTCCCTGTGATGATGCCAGCTGGACCACCTGGTAGATAAGGCACCAAAGTGAGTCACATAGGCCCCGCGTCTGCCTGCTTCCTCCCCTGCATGCCATGTATGGCCAGTTCCCCTTTAAAAGTCCCTGCATTCTGCCCCCAAAGCAAAGCGGTACCCTTAAAGGCGGGAGCCTGTTCTACTCCCGCTAAGCTAAGCTGTGGAATCAAGTCGTTTATACCAGACCTCACTCCTGTTAAACGGGATTCTGTAAGCGGTGAGGGACTGAACCTGCATTTCGGTTATACCATGCATTCTTCTTCTAAGGTGTTAATTTAATTCTCTCACCTTGAGTAAAAGCTTTCAGTAGTTCTCATTTGCTTTTAGTTTAAAATAGAAATCCCTTCCTGTGGCTCAGAATGTCCTGCATAATGTAATCATTGTCTATTTCTCTGATTTGTTTCTTACTACGCTTAGCCTCATACTTAATCATGGTTCTATTAAAGGTTTTGTTTCCATATTGTTTTTGCCTGGGATTTTATGTAGAGTACCTTTTCTTCTTGGAGTCCTATTCACCATCCTCTTTAACCTGATCATTTCTACTCCATATTTAGGTCTCACTTCCTCTGGAATGGCTTTCTTCTCGCCTCTAGGTTGTGGGTACAGCATCACAGCAGTGTCCCAAGGAAGGAGGAAGAAGGGGTGGTGTCAGCCAGATCTATTCTAACATTTTCTTTCTTTCATAGTGTTTTTCAGAATTGTAGCTGCAAGGGAGGCTAGGAATAAAAGCATCTTTCAAAGGAAATGAGATATCAAGGTCAGTTCAAACAGATCATGATTCATCACTCAGACCAAACAAATTGTTGAGAACATAGGTGGCGCCCTGTTATCAAGAGAGAAATGAAAATGGCATAAGGGGAGGCAATCAACAGTGTTTACTGGGCTTTTCGCTGCAGATTGACACCATGGGGAGCTGCCTAGCTGGCCTACTCCTTCATCTAGCTCTATTTGTGCACACAGCCCCTCCCCAACCCCATGGCTGTTTCCAAAGTAAGAAGTAAATGCCCTCAGGGGTCTCCCAGTGATGCTTAATGTCTAGGCATCTTGTGTTTGCTGCCTGCTAAGGGAACCTCTGGCTACTTTGCTTTCTACTTGTTTCTGGAGCTGAAGAAACACTGCTTAAAAGGATTAATTTGGCTGGTGCTCCAGAGAATTTGGAAGGTAAACAACTGTTTCTTTTTTGTCAATATGGCAATTAAGAATGTCAAGATTAAAGAAAGAAAAGTAAATGCAGCTTTTATTTCTACAGTAGACTGATAGCCTAGTGAGTCACTGAATAGGTAATAAGCCCTAGAAGAGTTTGGCTTAACAAATCTAGTTCAGGGATAAAATTCTCTCTTCCCTCAACTATCTTGCATCCCAAATACCTGAACTCTACGCAGACAGAAGCTTGACAATTTAGAATCTGAATTTTGTGTTCATTTGATTGCAGTGTAAAATGTTTTTATGCTAGAGACGCAAATATGCATGAAAATTTGGTTTCAAATAAAGCTGATTTTTTTTCTGTAGCCAGAAATGTTACTTTTTGTTTTATGATAACTAAGGAAAATATAAATATATATACACATTATTAATGTAAATGATCCAATAGAAGGATTAGTGGGTGATACAAAATCATATTCTCACTGAGGGAATACTAGATTCAGCTATCAATTTACCTATTAGTGACCTTGGAAAATTGCTTAATCTTTCTGAAACTGTTTCTCTCTTCTTTAAACAGCAATGATAATGCCTCCCTCTCCACTGGGTTGTTGGGGACTCTCTCTTATACCTCATTGTACCCATTATGACCAACTTAGTGCCAGACCTGTGATAGATATTCAGTAAATACTTATTTAGTAAAATATAGAATTAAAAAGCAAATGACATATGTATGTAAAAGTATTGTGAATTGCTAAACAAGTATTATTGTCAAAGAACAAAATTTCAATAAATTGAGTTTTAAACTGTAACTGGCTTTTATTAGCAATTCATGAACCAGGCAGTATTCAGTCCACAGAGTAGAAGCAGCTCTGCCAGGAGTGGCAGAATGATTGGCTTTTGAAAGGCAGATTTAGCAGTAAAACAAACAAAACAAAAAACAACCAGAATAGGATGGAAAGTGGGTTGGTTGTCCTCAGGTACTTTCCTTGTGTGGGTTAAAGCCGAGGGGACTTCCCTATTATGCCTGCTCAGATTTACTGATCCCATTTTGTTTGGTTGCTGTCAATCTCCTGTTATTTTTTCTTTGAAAACTACCTTGTTTGGGGATTTGGCTCTCATGTTTTCCCTAATTTCTCAGAAGGTCAGATTCATACAAATAAACAATTTAGTTCTTAGATGATATGGAACTTTATCATGAGTGACTCCATTTTGAGCCTACTATCTTTTTATTAACCTTGTTATTCTCTTCCACGGTATGGAAATACATTTTATCTATAAACTCTTTGGATCATTTAAAAAGCAACTTTATCATCAAAGACCACTCCACTGGGTAGGAGTAGCATTTGATGTACTATGGTTTTTATTATTAGTCATTAGCTAAATCAATCAAAAACTTAACTTGCTAAAGGGAGGACATGAAGAAGAGAACACATTTGTTGAAACCTAATTTGAGAGCAAGATTAAGACGGAGGTTTTCTCAACTATGTCCGTTCCCGAAAGACTTGGGATAATGCGGCCCTTGAGGCATTATGGGAAGTACCCCTGAGAAAAAAGTATCATTGCACTTGCTGACTCTTCAGCTGAGAATTACAGAACATCCCCTTCTCATTACCAATGTAATCTTGCATACCAGTAATCTGACATGGTTAAACCTATGCTGGAGTAGGGATGATGGGGTTGGGAGAACTTAAAGAGGAAAAAGGGACATTATGTTCAGGGGATTTTATGCTCTATAATTCCTTTCAAAAAGTCAGTAGAAAAGAGAGAAGCTTAAAATGCAAGCATTATTTTAGCAGTAACCGTTACTTCTCTCAGTTGCTTTTTCAGAGCAAAAACAGCCGAATTTAATTGACAACAAGTATAAAGATACTGTAATGAGGACTCGGGATTACTATGAAGAGGTGTGATAACAACCGAATTGTTAATTTTCATCCATAATTAAGTAATCAATTAATTAATTTTCACAAAAGAGTTCCAGTCAACATTGTAAACAAGAGAACATGGCTTGTATATTGAAATGAAAATGGATAACATTTTGAAGTACTATCTACTTTGGTTTTCCTTCATGATAACTGGCTTTTAACTGTGCACCGTTCATGATTAAACTAGGAAATAAATGTGAGATCTGTTGCCTTAGCGGGAAAAGCAACATCAACAACAATAAAATAAACTCCAAAGAGAGTCAAATTCTTGACTTTATAGCTCCTAAGTAGGCTTTTGTAATATTCAGTTTGGGATATTAGTCTGAAAGCTGAAGAGTGTTTGAATAGTAAAAACTAGACACTGTTGAGACATAGAGGCTTGTAATGGAATGGCAGAAGTTGGTCTTGAATATTCTCACTCTAAACAGAATTTATACCAAGAACCAAAGGGTTAGGACAAAATAAAGAGCGAACTAGTTTCTTTACTCTAAGAGAAATCAAAGTACAACTAGTTGAACTGAAGGAGATAATTGAATTTGATGTGACTGGGATTAGATGCTGATGGAACCCTGAAAGCGGCCATTGCCATACGTCCCACGTCCCTGAGCAGCTGAAAGTTATTCTCATAGACCTGTAAGTACTAGCTTTGGTTTTTGTTTTTATTATGTACCTTAAAAACACAGGCTGGGCGCGGTGGCTCACGCTTGTAATCCCAGCACTTTGGGAGGCTGAGGCAGGCAGATCACGAGGTCAAGAGATGCAGACCATCCTCGCCAACATGGTAAAATCCCGTCTCTACTAAAAATACAAAAAAATTAGCTGGGCATGGTGGCGCGCACCTGTAGTCCCAGCTACCCAGGAGGCTGAGGCAGGAGAATTGCTTGAACCCGGGAGGCGGAAGTTGCAGTGAGCTGAGGTCGCGCCACTGCACTCCAGCCTGGCGCCTGGAGATGGAGTGAGACTCTGTCTCAAAAAAAAAAAAGAAAAGAAAAAGAAAACACTATTATCAAACAAAAAAATCACTCAAAATTCCACCACCCAACAATATATATATTTCAATGCTTATTCTGCTAGTCATTTCATCCATACATGTTCATTTCTGTCTGTTTCTGTATCTGTAGCTGTATCCATATTTTTACCTACACCTGAAATTCAACTTTTCATCTGTAGCGAGATCTGTAGCTATAGCTGTACTTATATCCATATTGAAAAGTAGTATGTCCTAAGAAATTCTAGGAATGTAGTGACAGATGGAAAACAAAAATAAAAAATCCGTGGAGTTAATATTTATAATAAAAATAGCTCATAAAGTATTTCTTTGAACCTCAAAACGTAAGCAGATAGAAATATGGCACTATAGCCACAAAATCTGCATTATACCAATATCTGCATTAGAAAAAACAAGACGGAAGCAATGAATGACTAAAGGACTTGAGAATACAAACTTCCAAATTAGCCAACGTGAAACTGTCAGAGAACAGCAGCTGCAAGTGGAGAGAGTACTTACCTGTTTATATGATGAGTGAGTGTAAGGCTTACATTAAGGTGCAAGGCACTAGAGCTGTCTGGCCTTCATAAACTCTTGAAACTGATCAACCTGAATTTTCGTCCATGATAGAGTACCAAACTAACAAGAATAAAATCAAAATTGATCAGGTGGGGACAGTAGCAAAGAAGGATTCATGATGTCCCAGGAAAAGCGAGAAAGGGAAACAACCAGAAAAGCTTAATAAGAAGCATTATATGTTATAATGCCAAGCAGAAATGCTAGAAGTTAAAAAATGTCATTTGAACCAAGAACCCTTCTAAAAATTCAAGAATACAATTTCACATAAAAGTAAACACCAAAAAAATGTTAAGGTTAAATCCCATGAAAACGTACCAATATACAAGGAGAATAAGGAGCAGAATGACATCTGTCCTGATGATGAAAGTATGCCGTAATGATACGCCTGTAAAACAGATCAAAATTATAACCTGCTGTTTCAAAGCAACTTTAACGTCATTCAAATGTGATACAAAATGTAAATGAGTAACACACATCAGAATTAGGAAAAATCAGAAATTTAGTGACAGAACTCGAGAAAGAATTAGACATAAGAAGCAATCATATTAAAAAGAGAAAATAAACATAGCTAAAATATCTTAAGAAAAAGGAAAGGTTAAAAATTAATAGCCAAGGAAAGAAAAATGAAGCACTGAAGATAAACAAAACAGATATGCAACACAGATAATAGAATTCTCTGAAGAAGAAAACTAAAGCTGGAAAAAAGAACAAATACTCAAAACCATAATTCAAGAAAGCTTACAAGGTTAAAAAAAAGACTTGAAACTTATTGAAAGAGCACATCATACACTCATACGTGCAAGAACGTCAACTCAGAAAGACTAATGTTAAGACATTTTAGAGAAATTCCTGAGCTTGACAGAAAAAAACATTATCTTTTGAGTGTCTGGGTAAAAAAAGCATATCACTTACAGGGAACAACTGTATTTTCTTCATAGTTTTCATCTGTAATGCTTTATACCAGAAAAAGAATGACGAGATATGTTTAATACATCAAGGACAGAAATCATAAAATTAGAAACTTACTTACATATAGCAAAATTATCAGTAAAACAGATACAAACTCTTAAACATACAGGAAATCAGAGAATATTGCTGTTGTGAGCAATGCTCAGAGCAATCTGCTGGAGAGCGAACTTTGGATGACTAACGTGACACGAAAATGTAGAATGGTGGTGAGAATCTGCACCTAAAAAGCTAGAGATAAAGAAGAGTTAAAGGGGAGAAAATGTATCCAGAGTACAAGCTTAGAACTACAGAAGGATGAAGGGATTAGCCTATGCAAAAATTTAAAAAATTTTTTTCTAGTAATTATTACTGGTGGTAGTTTTATTAATATTACTATCCTGGGACCATTCTGTGTGTAATGTGAGATAAAGCAAGGATATCTTCTCTATACTTGAAGACTCACAATGTGGAAAAGAAAAGATACAGATATAATATAGGAGAGGTTACATGATAATGTGATTACGAATATATGCGTATATTTATACATTATATGTTTACACATAAAATCAAAGCTAATTATTTATATGTATATACTGAGTATATCTACTGAAAATGGCTGGCAACCGTGACTAACCCAGTAACAGTGCATGTTTCTGGTGACCAAATTGCTTTGAAATGCCAGGGACTTCATGGAGCAATGGCTGATCGGAAAATCTTGTTACACTGGGTAACAAGACAGCTAACAGAGACTCCTTAGGATGACGTCAAAAAGAATTACGTACTGTCTTGAAGTATCTCCCACTGCCAAACGTAGGGCAATTCGAATGGCAAGAGAATAAGACATACAATGTTTTGAAACCCATACAGTATGTTTAAATTCATGAGTTTAAAATGATGCAAAAATGAATTGGTCACCTTTTGAAAATATAAGGGAATTACTATATATCTTGAAAAATAGCATGCCAAGGGAAAGATTAGGAATTTATGTTGCCTTCTTGTATAAACTGTACCCTTGGGTGACCAAGGGGCGGATAAGAGAAGTATCTCCGTATAACATTATTTCAGCTAATTAAATATCAGCATTTTACACCATAAAATATGCTTCAGCATGAATGATTTTTACTCAGAATATGATGTAAACTGGTAGCTTCTCTCACGCATTACCAAACAAGACTTTCTTCTCTCTCTGTGTCTGCATGTATGAAATATATACATGCTGGAATAATGCTGTCATACTATCTTCTCATCTTTCTTTAAAAAAATTAGTGTATCATGAACACTTTCCCCCTTTTTGAATCCATTTAGCAGACATGACAACATTTATAATGACTATATAATAGTCTAGCGTATCAGTATATAACATCAGGTTTATAATTTAAATAACATGCTATTTTTATTCAAAATTTACTTTATTGTCATATGTATTTATTTTCTGTTATGAATATGGCTTCCACAATTCCTTTTGTAGTAAAAGGTTTTTTTTTTTGTAACCATAGTTTTTTTTTTAAGCAAAGTATAATTATTAAACATATTTTTAACAATTTGGACATCAATTGTCAAATTGTCCTTCAGAAAAGTTTATTAGCCTACATGTCCATCTGTAGAGTGCAGTCCTCCGAATGCCTGCTGCTGCTTTAAGTACAGTTGGCCCTGTGTATTTGTGGGTTCCAAACTGAATTCAATTAACCACAGGTTGAAAATATTAAACACACGCACACACACACGCTCAAAAACTGAATTAAAGATCAAATATTAGAACAAAAGATCCTCCTAGTTCCCCTATCTACAAGGATTTAGGAGCTCCTATCTCAGGACCTGGGGGCAGTGATCAATATATATGTTTCTTATTATATCAGAAGATCACGTGTTTATTATTTCTCTTTAAGTCTTTAGTGTTTATGTTTGTATGCCTTTAATGAAACCTTAATGAAACTTTCCACTGTTTTAAATACTACAAAAGCTGGTAAAACAAAAACTTAAAACATGAATATGGAATTAAATAAAATACAGCATCTTATCTAGCCTCATTTATTCACTAAAACTAATTTATCAATCATTAAGGAAAATCAGCTATTTCAAATTTTCCTATGGATAGTACAGATACTGCATTTTAAAAAATCTGTAAGATTAACCAGCTGTACATTTATTCTGATGAACTGGTCCAATTAGCCTCTTTATCTGCTTCTGCTGTTAAGAGGCAGAAGTAGAAAAATCCAGCTTTGGTTTAATATTTTTCTGAAAATGACCGAACACATTTGAGAATGAACAGCAGATTCCCCCTTGATATATACTTACAGTGGGTTTTGTAACCCGCTGTGGGATGGGAGATTTCTAAAATGCAGGTTCTGATATCAAGGTCTCTTATTATGGCTGTGGTGGCTCTGGGATTGGACCACAATTCATCTTCCTGGCAAAGATTCATTTAAGTGACATGTAAGTACCTGAGTTTTTACCCCAGCCTCTTAGGAGCAAGAGGATCTTGAAAGAGCTGTGTGTATTTATTTATTTTTTTTAAAGGATTAAGTACCAATTTTTAACAGTGGCTGAGATCCAATAGTCTCTTGTTAATCTTTGCAGGATATTTCCTGGTAGAAGAGCTCAGTTTTTGCCTAACATTTTTCTTAAAACAACAGTCCTTGCTATTTTATTCTGTCAGTTCCCGGAGCAAAAGAGCATGGCTGAGCATCCAATGTTACATTTTCTATATCTTATCCTGTAACTGCAGCTTCTCTTTTGAACCGAATACAACTTTCTTTCTGTGTACGGGAGGCCTGTAGTTCTTCCTATTCTTCTTTTTTATCTTCCTGTTTTCATTCCTTTTATCAGATCCAGCATTATATATTAAACAAGCTAATTAGTTAAAAGGCATTTCAGGAATACATTCGCATATATAGAAAGTCAGGAAGGTGCACTGGAGATTTATTCAGTACCTACAGTTTATACGAAGAAAGAGAGAAGTGAGATCAGTGAAGTTTTGTCTTTTCAATGTTCACAAAGCAGGTTCACAGCTGATTTTTTTTTGTATCTCTCCTCAGGTTGTAGATTAGTTTACACTATAATTCTTAGGACAACAATGAAAACAATTCCCTGGTTTATTAATGGCTTCAAAAGGACTAAGTTACCAATATGAATCCTCTAAAGTTGTATGCAGAAAATGCATATTGCTGTTTGCATAAGTGGTTTTCTAGAAGCGTGAATATAATGCTAAATAAATCGAAATGTATTTCAATATTGTTACACTGATATTTATTCTATAATATACTCATGTTTGCTTTGCACTACTAATATTGTACGTACTTAGAAATACTTGAAAAACAGAGTTTAGAGAGAGCTTTAATTAAAATAGTAATGAGCACTTGATTACCAAAATTGATTTTAATCATAAGAAAATATCATCCTGCTTCCTGCTGTCTCGGTGCCCTTGCTGTGCTCACAGATTCTCTCTTGGAAAGGTGGCCTTTTCTTGTCTTGATGGCATGTGCTGCCATGGCTTTCCCCAAATATCCTGTGACACCTTCTGTTCTGTCCCCTTTGGTCCCTCCTATTTTGCTTTTATCTCTTAAATTTAGCAAATTCCAAGTGTTTTCCTTATTTCTTTTAATGTCTATCCCCATACTCTGTTTTGTCCCATATTTTCCCAACTTCAACAATCATCTCTGTTTATGATGATTTCAAGGACTACACTTTCAGCTTCAATGTTTTTCCAGCTACTGGTACTGCCTGTTAAATATCTTCACTTTGATGTTTGCTGGTGTTGTACTGGCCCGAGCATAGACAGTCAACACCAAGACAAAAGTGTGCCAAATTGCAGGGTCTTTATTGCCGGCAGCCACGGAGGACTCGCGTCTCTCCAACCCGTGGCCCCGAAAGGAGGGTGTCAAGACCTTTTATGCCCTAACCCACCTCGGGGGTCAGGGTGAGGGGCGGAGGTGGGGGTGAGGGGCTTCAGACATCCCGAGGGCCAGTGGATTCTGTAAATCACCTTCTGGGCGGAGATGAGGGTGAGGGACTCTGGACATTCCAAGGGCCAGGGGACTTTGGACATTCTGGTTGTTACTTAAGTGGTTCACAGAAGTCAAGATAAGCGTTAGTTTGCACATTGTCTGGGTAGGGTGGAAATTACAGACCTTAGTTACTTATTACAAGTCGCAGGAGCCAAGATGGCATGGGTTTGGACTGCTTGCCTGTCACATTAGGGTTACAGGGAGCAGTTTCAACAGAAAGCCGAGGTATGGTTGAGGTATGCAGTTTCATGGGGCTTTTACCATGTCACAGCTGGTATAGCAAGTTCAATATGGCTATTTCAGGACTCACTGCTCAACATCGTGCAATTCACTCTCCTTCCGTATCCTCCACTTTCTGTGTAATGCCACATTTCTCTCAGCTACTTCTCTTTAGTTGCTCAGGCTCAACACCTGGCATATTTTCCCCCTATATCAATTCCTTATCCCTGACCTTCAAAGACTTATTTCCATAGTCTGAATGTTTATGTCCCCCCAAATTCATATGTTATAACCCAATCTCCAAGGTGATTGTCTTAAGAGGTGGTACCTTTGGGAGGTGATTATTTCATGAGGGTAGATTCCTTACAAATGGGATTAGTGCCCTTATAAAAGAAAACTGAGGAGCTGGTTTTTACCTTGTGAGGGTACACAGAATGTGTCATCTGTGAGAAACAGGGCCTCACCAGACATGAAACCTGCCAGCGCCTTCATCCTGGACTTCCCAGCCTCCAGAACTGTGAGCAATAGATTTTTGTTGTTTACAAATTACTTAGTCAAAGGTATGTTGTTGTAACAGATTGCATGGCCTAAGACAGTTTTCAAGTCTTAGATTTTACTACTGAAATGTTTACTCATTTATCCTGTCTTGCAATACTCTCTTAAATCTTAATTTTTGTCTTCATTAACTCTTTATAGACCTCCAAAAGAGTTACCTGTTGGGTTCCCTACTTCGGAAAGTCTTAGAAAATTACGCTGTAAACACATGTGATGTTAATCTGCTTAAAACATAGCCTCAGATCACATGCTCAAAGGCTTCCAATGGCCCCTACGGACTTAAAACAGTTTTCATCAAAACGTAGCAGTTTTTTTCTGGGAAATGGCTTCATACTACACTGCCATTGTTTTTTCTTTCACTTTTCAACAAGTACTCTACGTAAGTGCTTCTCATATTTAAAGTGCATACAAATCAAATGTAGGTCATTCACTGTCCTTGGAAAGTTTTATGTGCTTTTTTGGTTCTGTGCTGTTCACTGTCTGCAGTACCTTGCAGTTACATCTCTATTCATTACAAACCAGAGCACATCTCACAGTCAGCCTATCCATAACATCTCATTTGTATGAATTTTATATTTTCCAAATTCCCAAACATCCATACATATATTCTTTTTTAAAAAATATATATTTTATCGAACTTTAGGTTCTGGGGTACATGTGTAGAACATGCAGGATTGTTGCATAGGTACATACATGGCAATGTGGTTTGCTGCCTCCATCCCTGTCACCTGTATCTGGCATTTCTCCCCATGTTATCCCTCCCCAACTCTCTACCCCTCTGCTGTCCCTCCCCTAGTCCCCCCACCACAGACCTCAGTGTGTGATGCTCCCCTTCCTGTGTCCAGGTTTTCTCATTGTTCAACACCCGCCTATGAGTGAGAACATGCGATGTTTGATTTTCTCTTCTTGTGTCAGTTTGCTGAGAATGATGGTTTCCAGATTCATCCATGTCCCTACAAAGGACATGAACTCATCATTTTTTACAGCTGCGTAGTATTCCATGGTGTATATATGCCACATTTTCCTTGTCCAGTCTATCATCGATGGGCATGTGGGTTGGTTCCAGGTCTTTGCTATTGTAAACAGTGCTGCAGTGAACATACTTGTGCATGTGTCTTTATAATAGAACAATTTATAATCCTTTGGATATATACCCAGTAATGGGATTGCTGGGTCAAATGGAATTTGACATATATTCTTTATAACACTTAAACTGTATTACTTGGCATGATAGTTTCTCAAATAGAATGTAAAAGTTGTGAAGAAAAGAACTATACTTCTCTTCACTCTGTACCCCCCATAGATCTTGCACAATACTTCACGTGCAGTAGGTGGTGCTTAGTAACTATTGTTTAAATTATTCTACACGGTTGAGCCGCACTGATAAAACAAACCACTAGTAAATAGATTTCAGTTCATAACTGATGTTTGTGATATTTCCTGTAAACTGGAAAAGCTTAGATTCTCTTTAGCAGTGGCCTTTTCAGAATGGTTTGTGTAAATTCCAAATATCAAACTCTGCTCTATTGTGAAAACTATTTCGGATGTCAAATCAACTTAGCGTTTGAAACTAAAAAGGAAAATGCTAAGTATTAATGCAAATAAACAAGGTTTTAACTTTTTTTCCCAAATAAACCTAAATTGATCAAAATAAGTTGTAGGAGGATGTTACTGCAGCTGGACTGGATTATTTTACCAATTTGTTCCACTTAATGTTTGAAAAAGGCCATGTGTTCTCAATGAAGTGAGATCGCCACGTGCTGTCCCAGTTTGACATCACTTAAGCAGAGGGAGAATTGTGTCCATTGTTAAGAAGTGGGAATTGCCAGAGAGGTAGACTTCAATGACAAAACGCCCCTGGGTTCTCATCCAGCCATTCGCATTTCTTGTGCTGTTGATACATGCCAAACAATGTGTTATGGATTCAGAACTGAAAGTCATAATCTTTTTCCTATAATCAGCTAAAAATCTAGTGGGAGAGATATAAAAATAAATCATCACTCATAAAACAATGTGACAAGTAGTGGTTAATTAGGGAAACTACAGAGTCTAAAAGAATACCTAGGACATGTTTGGTAGAACAGCAGGGAGAGAACGTTTCAAATTGAATAGGGTTTCTGAGAGAAAAAGCAGTGTTTCTTTCTGTTCCTTTTTTGTTTTTTAAATTATTACTCCCCTAAGGAACCTTTTCAGAGCCTTTTTATAAACACTTGCTCCCAATAAAATGTCAATACCACAGATATATTGAATGTCCCTTTATGCATGGTGGCCTGTTGAGGAGGTATAAACCTCTGTAATATCTACAGATTTTTCATCCTCTAACAACCAGTATTTATGTGTTTGTGGCACTATGACCCCCACTGAGAATGCTTGACATCGTAGCACTAGCATGCTTAGTTAGATCTTGTCGACTAATTTCTTTCCCCTAGGGTCAATTTTGGCAACCTTTTTGTGCCACAGTGACCTCACATTGTTCTCCCTTCCTTGATCTCAGCTACTAAAACAAAATCTGATTATGGTTTAAAGATCGCAACTAACTGACATTTGGGGTTACCATTCCGTATTTAGTAGGCTGAGATACTTCTGCAAGTAAGAGAAAAGTAGAAACAGTGGGAGTATGACTCTGCTCAGTGCTGTCTGGAAGGGTCCCAGACTGCTTTCGGTTCACACTGCTTTGCCAATCTGGGAAGCTGCCCTTGTCCAAGTTGGCTTCTACAGCCTAGGTAGCAGAGGAAGGAACACAGAAGTACGGAGATGGCCATGTGACAGCCACCTCTTAAGGGAGGTGTCTAGAAAGCTGCTACATTGTGCCGTGACTCAGCACATTGGCCAGGGTTCAGTCACATGCCCATACCTGGCTACACAGGAGATTGAATATTGTCATCTTTATTCTGGTGGCCCTGTGCCCAGCTGAAATGGAAGAATGAGGGACTGGATGTTGGAGGACTACTAGTGCTTTTGTTAGCTTCCTTGCTAAAAACTTTTGCTTTAAATAAATTATTTTTGCTAGACAAATTGTAACATTTACTGAAATCAAAATAAAATATGTTAAAATGATCCACAGTCTAACACATAACAAATTAAACTGCTTTCATAGTTTTTCCATCATAGAATTCTTATCTAGGCATGATTTTTATATTGTTACAATTAGCAGTCAGATATAATTGTTTCTTTTTCACTTTGTTTATAAGTAGTACTTTAGATTGTTATATAATCCTCTTAATTTTAAGGGCTTTAGATATGCTGCAGTAAACATTTCCATGTATATTAACTTTTCCTTGTTTAGGATAATTTTCTTAATCTATCTGTCTACCAAAAGTAGGGTAATTGGGACAAAGGTTATGATCATTTTACATGTCTTGAAACACAAGAAAAAAATATTTTTCCAATAGACATCTTCCAGTTGTGTCAGTTTGTTTTATTAGTGATTGTTTATTTTTCATCACTTTTATTAGTTTGATATGACAGTGTCTGCTCGATTACCAAATATTCTTATTTTTATGGATTTAAAAAGCCACATTACTCTTATTTCAATGTGTTCTTTTGATACCTGGCAGAGTTGAACATTTATAAATATACAAATATGTATAAATATTATTTTACTAACTTTAATTCCAATTATTCATATACTTTTTTCAGGTGTTGTATTATTTTAAATACCAATTTGCGTAAGCTTTCTCTACAGTATAGATATGGTCTTTGGAACATAAAATTTGCTACAGAGACGTGTCTAAATCTGTTTCCTAGTCATTATAAAATCACTATTATTATCATTCTGCTGATCTTTCTTTCCTCATATTCTCTGTCAAAATGCATTCTTCAGGAAATAAAAAATTAAAGGACTGGTTAAAATACATGTCAAATATCAATGAAAAGCAAATGTTAGCTCAAACATTGCTTAGCCAAGGAAACGTTTATTTTAATAAACTTTCCTCTCTGATTAGTTTTCTCTTGAACACTGCTAAAATAAATGCAGACACACAAAATCAGCATTCAGGATTTTCTAACTATTTTCTGTGATTGTGTGGTTTAATCCATTTGAAACTAGAAGAACAGAGTGCTGTTCACACTCCACTGGAGGAAACACAATTTCACAGTTTGGTTCCCAGCGCTGCCTCGCAGGGCTGTGATTGTGATATGTTTCTGGCTCTGGACATGCAAGCACAAGTCTCTCACTTCAGCTTCTCAATGGGGAAGGAGAGAAACACTAGAGGAAACAGCAATTAGATCAATATATAATAATACAAAAGCTAGAGAATGGTTCCCCGTACTCATATGTATGTTACTGAAGTAGTGTGATTCTTTCCCCCTCAAACAATGATTTGTTTTATCAGGAAGACTGGTTCAGATTTGTACAAGCTGAAACACAGGAAGCAGCCTGAGAAACTAAGGAGCTGCACAGTCTGTATGTAGAGCATTATTAGGTGGGGTCTTTTTGTTTTTAACTAGAAGAAATGACCAAATCCAAGAATTTAATCAGCCATGAGATTTTTGCTGAAAAATTTTTTATTGATAAGATTAAAAAAATCTGTTACTAAGAATTGTTATGAGAATAAACTAGTTTAAAGGACATAATCTCATCACATGCAGGACAGTGGGCATTATTATTTACTTTTTTTGAAACTTAAAAAAAAAAAAAACTGTCCCCGAGCAATCAGAGAGTCGAACATTGCTTTAGCAGCTGCTCCTCCAGTGCCGTGGGGACATATGACATTAGATTCCTTACCGACACAGCTTTCTGCTAGAGACAATATCGTATATGAGAACATGACCTGGCTTTGAGGTCAGCTAAATCTGAGGACACACTGCAGCTCATTCACACACTTCGGTGTCCCTGGGTAAGTTTATTAACCTTTCTGTCTCTTCCTAGAGACAATATTATATATGAGAATATGACCTGGCTTTGAGGTCAGCTAAATCTGAGGACACACTGCAGCTCATTCACACAATTCTGTGTCCCTGGGTAAGTTTATTAACCTTTCTGTCTCTTCCTGTTACAAGATTTTTTAAAAGTGATATAGATACCTACCTTGCAAGGTAGGTGTGAAGATCTGGAATAATCTATATAGAATAGCCACTGTAAGGGCTATAACGAATTGGGAATTCAGTAACTGATAGTTACCACTCTTCTCTCGAATCCAATTTATCCTACATTTTTTTTTCCTGGATATGTCTGGCAAATATTTCTTAATTTTGTTTGCACTTCCATGGCCATCTTTTTCTATGCCCATAGAAGACACAGTTAATTGATTATGGTGCTGCATTCTACCATGTTTAGATAGTTTTTGAATCTAATTATCTTATAAATTCGATGAGGAAGATACTATATGTTTTCTTTTTTTGCAAGTATTATAATTTCCAGTACACATTGCATACATGAAAAGACCCATTCATTGAATGATTTCTCCATTCTGGCATCTGAATAATATTATAGTTTAATTTTGTACAATACTAGAAAAATAAAAGAAGTAGAAATTAATTTGTGGCATAAATATTTTTTTTAAAAACTATTTCCCGAGGTTTGTCTTGAACTCCTGGCTTCAAATGATCCTCCTGCCTCAGCCTTCCTAGTAGCTGGGATTACAGGTGTCCGCTACCGCCCCATTAGGGAATGCACACTGCGTCTAGCACTAGGCCTGTGCTCCTGAAAGTGGGACAGCAGTTGGTGTCAATCTGAAGCAAAAGTTCCCAAAGATTCTTCTTCAAGGAAGGTGGGCGAGTTGTAATAAACAGTGCTATGGTTTGAATGTGTCCCTCCAAAATCATGTGTCGGAAACTTAATCCTCAATGCAAACGTGTTGGGAGGTGGACCAGTGGGAGGTGTTTAGGCCATGAGGTCTCCACTCTTATAAATAGATTAATGCTACTGGTAAGAGGGATTGAGGCTGCCGGTATAATCTCTTGTTCTCTTCCCCTCACGTGCCCTTCTGCCTTCTGCCATGGGTTCGTGCAGCAAGAAGATCCTCATCAGATATGGCCACTTGATCTTGGACCTCTTATCCTCCGGGACCATGAGTCAACTGAGTTTCTTTTCTTTATAAATCATCCAGTGTCTGGTATTCTGTTACAGCAACACAACATGGAGTAAGAAAGAGCGTTTAATAATTGTCTTTTTTCTGTTATTCTTTATTTGAGAGATAGAACCCACATATTGAGTGACTAGTAAACAAATCTCCCTTAGGAATGAAAGGAAAGACATTTAAATTCAGGGCAATCTCTTTATCGACATGGTAGGCAGAATTCTGATATGATCCTTGAAATTTCCCCATACCCTGGAGTACATGTCCTGTACTAGCCACTCCCCTTGAGTGGTAATAGAATGAATGTCTCTCCTGTGATTAGGTTCCATTAGATGACAAAGGTGAGGGAATGTTGCTATGTTGCTGGCAGAATTCAAGCTGCAAATAAGGTGACTTTGAAGAAATCACACGGAAATTATCCTGGGTAGTCTTGACCTTATCAGTCAAGCCATCAGAAGAGACTGAAGTCTTCCTGACGATGGAGAGATCTGAAGCAGCAGTGATGTTCTCTTCTTGGCCTTAAAGAAACAGATTGCCATTGTGTGAAGAGGGGACTACAGAAGGAACTAGGTGGCTTCTAGAAGCTAGAACAGCCAGCAATAAAGCAGCAATCTCAGTGTTATAGATGCAAGGAAAAGAATTTTGCCAATAACCAGTGAGCTTGAAAGATGACCCTGAGTCTCAGATAAGAACATAGTCCCAGGCGGCACTTTGGTTTCGCTCCATTAGACCCTGAGACGATGATGCAATTAACCAGTGTCCAGATTCATCAAATCTGTGAGATAATACATTTGCAAAATTCTGAACCTCTTTGTGATGATTTGTTATACAGCAATGGAAAACTAATACTCTTGGCTAAGAAAAAAATCAAATACCATATTTTTTTCCTTCCATAAAGAAAAACAGTACTTGTATTTCTTTCTTTCTTTTTTTTTGAGTTGGAGTTTCACTCTGTCACCCAGGCTGGAGTGTAGTGGCACGATCTCAGCTCACTGCAACCTCGGCTCACTGCAACCTTCGTCTCCTGGGTTCAAACGATTCTCCTGCTTCAGCCTCTTGAGTAGCTGGGACTACAGGCATGTTCCACCATGCCCAGCTAATTTTTTGTATTTTCAGTAGAGATAGGGTTTCAGGTCTCCATCTCCAGACCCCAGGATCCGCTTACCTTGGCCTCCCAAAGTGCTGAGATTACAGGCGTGAGCCACTGTGCCTGGCCTTCTTGTATTTCTTAAAGCCAATTATTTCACTTAGAGGTGTTTTTTAAATTAATTTAAATTAAAAATTATTTATTTAAAATGGAATCAGAATCTTTATTACAAATGACCTTTAAGAATGCAGGAAGATAAGATAGCCACGTAGAAAGGGTTCTTTTTTTTTTTCCCAAATATAAACATTGTATTTTATTTTAAATTTTGGGGATACATGTGCAGGACATGCAGCTTTGTTACATAGATAACATGTGCCATGGTGGTTTGCTGCACCTATCAACCCCTCACCTAGGTATTAAGCCCTGAATGCATCAGCTATTTATCCTGATGCTCTTCGTGCCCCACCCCCAACCTCGAAAGGCCCTGGTGTGTGTGTTTTCCCGCTCCCTGTGTCCATGGCGTTCTCATTTTCAGCTCCCACTTATGAGAGAGAACATGTGGTGTTTGGTTTTCTGTTCCTGCATTAATTTGCTGAGGATAATGGCTTCCAGCTCTATCCATGTTCCAGCAAAAGACATGATCTCGTTCCTTTATATGATTGTATAGTCTTCCATAGTGTAGGTGTACCACATTTTCTTTTATCTAGTCTATCACTGATGCACATTTGGGTTGATCTCATGTCTTTGCTATTGTGAATAGTGCTGCAGTGAACATACTGGTGCATGTATCTTTATAACAGAATGATTTATATTCCTTTGGGTATATACCCAGTAATGAGATTGCTGGGTCAAATGATATTACTCGTTCTAAGTCTTTTAGGAACCACCACACTGTCTTCCACAATGGTTGAACTAATTTATATTCTCACCAACAATGTAAAAGTGTTCCTATTTCTCCACAGTCCTGCCAGCATCTGTTGTTTCTTTACTTTTTAATAATTGTCATTCTGACTGGCATGGGATGGTATCCCATTGTGATTTTGATTTGCATTTCTCTAATCAGTGATGTTGAGCTTGTTTTTTTAAATATGCTTGTTGACTACATAAATGTCTTCTTTTGAGAAGTATCTGTTAATGCCCTTTGCCCACTTTTTAATGAAATTGTTTTTTTTTTTCCTGTAAATTTATTGAAATTCCCTGTAGATTCTGGATATTAGGCCTGTGTCAGAAGGATAGATTAAAAAAATTCTCTCTCATTCTATAGGTTGTCTGTTCATTCTGATAATAGTTTCTTTTGCTGTGCAGAAGCTCTTTAGTTTAATTCGATCCCATTTGTCAATTTTTGCTTTTGTTGCAATTGCTTTTGGCAATTGCGTCATAAAATCTCTGCCCATGCCTATGTCCTAAATGATATCACCTGTATTTTCTTCTGGGGTTTCTATAGATTGGGGTTTTACATTTGTCTTTAATCCATCTTGAGTTAATTTTTGTATCAGGTGTTAAAAAGGGATCCAGTTTCAATCTTCTGCATATGGCTAGCCAGTTTTTCCAGCATCATTTATTAAATAGGGAATATTTTCCCCATTGCTTGTTTTTATTAGAATTGTTGAAGATCACGTGTTTGAAGGTGTGTGCCCTTACTTCTGGGTTATTTATTCTGTTTGATTGGTCTATGTGTCTGTTTTGTGCCAGAATCATGTGGTTTTGCTTGCTGTAGCCTGGCGTATGGTTTCACGTCTGGTAGTGTGATACCTCCAGCTTTGTTCTTTTTGCTTAGGATTGCCTTGGCTGCTAGGGCTTGTTTTTGGTTCCATATGAATTTTAAAGGAGTTTTTCTAATTCTGTGGAGAATTTCAATGGCAGTTTAATGGAAATAGCAATGAATCTATAAATTACTTTGAGCAGTGTGGCCATTTTCATGATGTCGATTCTTCCTCTCCATGAGTATGAAACGTTTTTCTGTTTGCTTGTGTCTTCTCTGATTTCCTTGGGCAATGGTTTGTAGTTCTCCTTGAAGAGGTTCTTCCTAGGTATTTTATTCTCTTTGTAGTAATTGTGAATGAGAGTTTATGCATGATTTGGCTCTATTTTTGTCTATTGTTGATGTATAGAAATGCTTGTGATTTCTTCATTGATTTTGTATCCTGAGACTTTGCCGAAGTTGCTTTTCAGCTTAAGAAGCTTTTGGGCTGAGACTATGGGGTTTTCTAGATATAGGTTCATGTCACCTTTCTAGGGTTAGTTTTGCTTTGTCTCTTTCTATTTGAATGCCTTTATTTTTTTTTCTTGTCTGATTTCCCTGGCCAGGACTTCGGAAGCCATGTTAAATAGGAAGGGTGAAAGAGTGTATCTTTCTCTTTCACTGGTTTTCAAGGGGAATCCTTCCAGCTTTTGTCCATTCAGTATGATGTTGACTGTGATTTATCACAGATGGCTCACATTATTTTGAGCTATGCCTCTTCAATACCTAGTTTATTGAGAGTTTTTAACATGAAAGGATGTTAAATATTATTGAAAGCTTTTATCTGCATCTATTGAGTAATCTATTGAGTAATCAGGTGGTTTTTGGTTTAGTTCTGTTTATGTGCTGAATCACATTGATTGATTTGCATATGTTAGACCAACCTTACATCTCAGAAATAAAGTCTATTTGATTTTAAATAAGCTTTTTGATGTGCACCTGAATTCAGTTTGCTGGTATTTTGTTTGGGATTTTTGCATTAAAGTTCATCAAGGATATTGGCCTAAAGTTTTCTTGTTTTGTTGTATCTCTGCCAGGTTTTGGTATTAGGATGATTCCGGACTCATAGAATGAGTTAGAATACCTCCTCCTCAATTTTTTGAAGTAGTTTAAGCAAGAGTGGTACCAATTCTTATTTGTTCAACTGGTAGATTTCAGCTGTGAATCCATCTGGTCCTGGGGTTTTTTGGTTGGTATGCTATTTATTACTGATTCAATGTTAGAGCTTGTTATTGGTCTTTTCAGGAATTCCGTTTCTTCCTGGTTTAGTCTTGGGAGGGTACATATTGTCCATTTTTCCTAGATTTTCCAGTTTATGAGCATAGAGGTGTTCATGACATTCTTTGATGGTTGTTTGTATTCATGTGCAGTCAGGGGTAATATCCCCCTTGTCATTCCTGATTGTGCTTATTTGCATCTTCCCTTTATTGCTTTCTGTTAGTCTAGCTAGTAGTCTATTTTATTAATTTTTCAACAAAAACAGTTCCTGAATACATTGATCTCTTGAATAGTTTTTCTGTGTCTTGATTTCCTTCAGTTTAGCTCTGATTTTGGTTATTTCTTGTCTTCTTTTAGGCAGGGATTTGTTTGTTATTGAAAACATTTATCTGCATCTATTGAGGAATCAGGTGGTTTTTGTGTTTAGTTTTGTTTGCTCTTATTTCTCTAGTTATTTTAGTTGTGTGGTTAGGTTGCTAACTTGGTATCATTCTGACTTTTTGATGTGGGCATTTAGTGCTATAAATTTTGTTCTTTTTTTTGTGAGACAGAGTCTTGCTCTGTTGCCAAGTGCCAGGCTGGAATGCAGTGGCATGATCTTGGCTCACTGCAACCTCCGCCTCCTGGGTGCAGGCAATTCTCCTGCCTCAGCCTCCTGAGTAGTTGAAATTACAGGCATGTGCCACCATGCCCATCTAATCTTTGTATTTTTAGTAGAGATGGATTTTCACCATGTTGGCCAGGCTAATCTTGAACTCCTGACCTCAAATGATCGGCCCACCTCGGCCAAATTTTGTTCTTAATACTGCCTTAGATATGTCCCAGAGATTATCGTATGTTGTATCATTGTTCTTATTAGTTTTAAATAACTTCTTGATTTCCGCCTGAATTTCATTATTTACCCCAAAGTCATTCAGGAGCAGGTTATTCAATTTTCATGTGATTGTATGGTTTTTAGTGACTTTCTTAGTCTTGATTCCTAATTTGATTGTGCTGTGGTCCAAGAGATTGTTTGTTATGATTTTAGTTATTTTGGATTTTCTGAGGAGTGTTTAACTTTCTATTATGTGATCAATTTTAGAGTATGTGCCATGTGGTGATGAGAAGAATGTATATGCTGCCCACAGGAAGGCAGAGGTGAGGAAGCTGTGGAGGCATGAGGAGGGAGCCCCTTCTGGAGACTGTGCATGGTCATGCTAGAGGTGGTACTGGCTCACGGGCCGGGTGCTGGCTGTTCAGGTCTGGATGCCTTCTCTGTTCGCTGCAAGCAGGAGTGATTACTCAAAGAGGGAGAGGATCTGCTATTCTCTATGCAGTGTTAGTGCAAGGGCAGATCACTAGGAAAGTCAGAATTTGCTGGCTCTGGGCCCATCAAGACTCAGTCTGCAATGGTGGTCACAGCAGTGGAGGTATGGCTGGACTTCACTTGTGTGCACTGTTGGGCTAGGTAAGCAAAACCCATTTAGACAATCAGCAGCAAAGCGATGTGTGCTGGGAGGGAGCGGGTGATCTGGTGCACACCAGGAGAGGCTACCTCACTGGAGCTCGCCATCAGTGAGGCATGATCCGCCGGTGCAGGAGCTCTCTTTATGTTCAGTTTATGTATATGCTTCACAATATAATTCAATTCATCCATGTTAACTTAAAAAGACTGCATATATGTTAGCTAAAGTAGATAATTAAAACCATTATTTAGATGAGCAAAGCAGAGCAAGTGATCATCTGAGGCAAAATGTTTTATATTTGAATTGAAATGAAAAATATTTATGTATATATATTACTTTCCAATTTTGTGCCATTTTTGGAAAAACATTATCTTTTTAAATCATTTAAACTGTAATCCCTAGAGTTAGTTTTGAGGATCCTCTACCGCATCTCGTGCTTATCTCTCTACTAAACTTTCCCTATAACCCATTAAGAAGTTCTACAGTTTCTATCTGCTCAGTATCTATACGGCTAATTCTTTCTTTGCTTTGTCTTTGTCTTTTTCTCCAAGACAGCCCTTCATACCAATATCTTAACGAGTCTTCTCTTCAATTAAATGCCCCACATTTAAAGATTAATTGTGCATTTTTACTTCAAAGCATTAAAATATTTTCCACTGTTGACGTATAAAAAGGGTCTTCTGCTTACTAAAGTGCTTCTGCAGTATGGCTTCCTACCATGCCATTAGCAACATGTCAACTTCCTCTTTCCAGGAACCCAAAAGGAACTCAAATCCACAACACAGCCAAACACAACCTCTCTTTTTCAACCTTTGCCTTTTTATTGTGGTTTCTGCTTGGTCTTCATTTTCAAATTCATTCTTTCAAAATCTTACGCAAATATCAGGGTCCTATTAATCAAGCATGAGTCTCATTCATCAAGCATCAGGGTCCCATTCAAAAAGCACTTACTTCAGGAAGCAATCCTGGATCTCCCCTACCTATGTGAAGTCACTCTTCTGAACCCTGCTATATCACTTATATCCTGATTATTAATATACATATTTGTAGAGTTATCTTATTAACGACCTTGTCCTCTCCCGACACTGTATCGTCTCAAGAGTAAACTTTCTAATTTATAATTTCGTTCTCCACATTGCCTAATTTTGCATCTTACAATGCTGTTTACTAGTTTTTCCTATGTATTTGAAAACTAAATTGAATTTTTATTTTTTGACAGGTAATAAGAAAGCGTTTCATCTATAAAAGGAAGCATATAGTTGAGATAAGTAGAAGTTAGAGGTATTTATATGATCAAATATATTAAGAAAATTTTCTGTTCTAGTTTTTAATGTACCAGAGTTCTATTTTAGATTCTTTTTCTTTTTTAACCCTTTTCTTCCTTACATTCTTTCATTTTTGCTATATATGTATTTATATTGACACAGTATGACTATTTCTATTCCCTGATATCAAAGATTTCCTTCTCTATTTGATTTTTCCCTAGGGTTAGGAAGAGTGATTTAGAATAAACCAAATTTGACATGAATCCTTACGCAGTTCTACAAATGTCAAAGTTTTAAATTGTGTACCTCTGTATAGAATTTATAAAATCGTGACTTACTGTTGGATTCTGCTTTGAGCAACAAAACATACCATGCTTAAAATTGAGTTCTGCAGAACACAAAGTAATGTCAAAAAATACTACTCAGAATATCACTTCCTCAGAAATATCTGAATATACTCAACATACCTATCTATAAAACAGCAAACTTCTAAGCTGTGGAAGTGAACAAAATTGGTATTAGCAGTGACTTCCCTGTGGGAAGAAGGCTGGCAGTGTAAGGGCAGAGTAAATTCTATATAAAGTCTATATATGTTTGGGAGTATTTTCAGCAGCTGTTCTTTTTTGGTGATTTTGCACAAAATCACCTGGATACATTTAATTTTCACATTTTCAGAAGAAACCTGCTCAGTTTGGGTATGTTCACTTCTTTTGAAACACTGATGTTGAAAGCTGCACGGAGATCTTTCGAGAGGCCACATGCTTGAGATTCTGTTTTTAAATTTTCATGGCAGCGTTTATGCTCTCCTGAGCATGCTGGATCTAAGTTGCTACTGAAGCATGTAATTACCAGCAATGACTTAGCATCCGCCATGTGGTGCCAAGTAATGGTAATGGAAGCAATGTCAGAAAGAGAAGATCGGCAAGTTGGAAACAGTGAGATAACTCAGACTCACAGGCTCTGGAAAACACTCTCACCCTTGCTAGTAGCACAGAGAACTTTATTTACCAGAAATGCTTATGTACTCTTTAAAGGCCCCTACATCAAAGAAAATAAAGGGGCTGCTTTTTTTGTTTGGAAAAAAGACATATGACATCACTGATTGAATGCCGTACTATTTCTTACCTAACTTGTCATTTTATTTTACTGCCTCCACTATTTGGTTTGCTCCTTTGGATTAGAATACTATCTGTAGAAGATAACTCTCAAAACACACAGCTATGAGATGAAAGACCTGGGAATGGGGTTGAGATGAACCTGTAACTTAGTTTTTAGGTTACACAGGAATCACCTGTAGAGACTATTAAAATGACAAATTCCTGGACTCAGCCTGCAGAGATTCAAATTCAGTGGGTTTAGAATTAAGCTGAGCAATCTTCATTTTTCTGAAGCACTGTGACCTTGGACCAGATGGGAAAGATACCACTCTAACTTGAAGAAAGCTATTTTTTAGCCTCTGTCTTAGTTCATTTGTGTTGTTATAAAGGAATACTTGAGACAGGGTAACTTGTAGGAAAAGAGGTTTATTTGTCTCACGGTTCTGTAGGTTGTACAAGAGGCACAGTACCAGCATCTGCTTCTGTTCTGGCCTTTGGTCTGTTTCCACTGACAGTGAATGGTGAAGGGGAGTTGGTGTGTGTAGAGATCTCATGGCAAGAGAGCAAGAGGGGAAGCATTCCCCATTTCTCTTGGGGGAAATATCAGGCTCTTTTTAATAGCCAGATCTCAAAGGGACTGAGAAACTAATAGAGCTACAGTGAGAACTCATTCATTACCATGAGAACAGCACCAAGCCATTCATGATGGATTCACCTTCAGGACCCAAACACCTCCCCTTTGTACCACCTCCAACACTGGGGATCAAATTTCAACATGAGATTTGAGGGGTCAAACAAACCAAACTATAGCAGCCTCTTTGTAGTCCCAGTGTAAACTCTGGACAAGCAGAATTCTAGAATCTTTCAGGAGCATAACAGAACTGCAAAATTACAGATTCACCCAATCTATAGAATCAGAATTTGCATTTTGACAAGATCTGCTGGTGATTCGTGTACACATTAGAATGTGAGAAGCACCACTTCAGCAAACACACAGGATTTAGTTCCTGCTGTGTCGTTAATTAGATTAGCTGTTACATTGAATAGAGAAGGAAAAGTAGCAAGTAGAAGAGTGAGTTTGGATGGAAAGGCAAGCATGGGTTTGGAAGATGGTGGGGGAAGGTTTGAAGCAGTTTGGTGGAAACAATATGGGAACAGAACTGGCAAGCCATGCGAGGCAGATTTCCCAATGATTACATGGGCCCTTCCACCCTGTATTAAAAAGTGCTGTCCTGTGTTTTTTTCTCTTTAGTTTAAAACTATTTTATTTATGCAAGATGTGGCTGACACCTGTAACTTCAGCACTTTGGGCGGCCGAGGCAGGTGGATCACTTGAGCTCAGGAGTTCGTGACCAGCCTGGGTAACATAGCAAATCCCCGTTTCTATAAAAAAAATACAAAAAAAAAAAAAAAGCTGGACATAGTGGCATGAGCCTGTGGTCCCAGACACTGGGGAGGCTGAGGCAAGAGAATCACTTGAGCCCAGAAGGTGAAGGTTGCAATGAGTTGAGATCACACCACTGCACAACCTTGGGTAATGGGAGAGAAACTGTCTCAAACAACAACAGCAAAAACATAGACAATAAATATTCTATTTAAAGTCCTAGCATTTGATAGTACAGTAGAAAGAATATAGTTAATAATAATTTAGTGCATATTTCAAAATAGCTACAAAAGTATAATTGGAATATTTCCAATAAAAAAAGATAAATGTTTGAGGTGATCGATATCCCCGTTATCCTGATTTGACCATTACGTGTTGTACGTAGATATTTATTAAATATTACATGTATCTCCCAAATATTTAAACTATTATTCATCAGTAAAGTTAAAGCACATACCAGTATTATATTTATGTAACTCATTTATACTTTGGATTCTGCATGAAGCAGTTTTCATAAATTACTATTATGGGCTATTTATTGTACTTCAGTATTTGACTGCTAGAACAGATAGACAGTTTTAAACCCTCCTTGTTTTGAAAATGTGTACAGATTGAAACAGTCATAGTTATTGAATAATTCAAAAGGAAAATATCTGATATTCCTCAGGTAGCCATGATCTTTAAGCTTGGCTACAGATGCATTTTTCCTGTGCCAAATGATCTCAATTAAGATTAAAGTTTCAAGCGAAACATAGGAGCTGTATTCTCTGAATGAGTCCTAAATATGGTGAAATAAGTTCAGCTATTTTGAACATTTACCATGCAGAATAGATTTTATGATAATAAATTAAATCACACAACCTAATGAATGTATTTCTTGTCACTTAGCAAGATAACTGTTACCAGCTAAATACTAAAAGCTGTCTATTTAATTGATAAAAGCATGTTTATTACATTAGAAATATATAAAGTTATCCTGTAATGTGACTACCACACCGAGTTCTGTCTCATTAATTCCAAAGAGACATTGTGCAAGTTTTATGGTGATTTTGACAAATTAAATTTCTTAGTGTTTTAATCTGGATTTCATAATCTTCCTTGCCAAATAATTATTTATCTTCACAAATGCTAGCTTTGTAATAATTAATTGGTATTTAATTATCATACCAATAAGATTATAATCTCTGTATGAAGTTTTAATTCATTTAAAATAAATGCTCATTTTAATGTAAATTGTTTTTCAGATTAATATCAGTGACCGTTTTTCACATGAAATAGTAAACTTTGTTTACACTGTGAGCAAAGAAGTAATCATCTTTCAAGATCAGCAAGGAATCCAGGTTTTGTTCTTGCTGAAAATTGCCGTGATGTTGCGTTGTCATTTTAAAACATAAGTCTATATCGCATACTTTGGTCCCTTGAAACTCTAAATATAATAATATTTTGATTTATGACGTTACAATTAATGAGAAAAGGATAAAAATAATGGAAAACTAAGAGGTGTAATTTTGGGTTCAGTGCACTCATCTAGACAGTATTCTTGTCCCTTAATAAAAAGTGACAAGAATCACACATATTTATTCATATTTTATGTATTACTCTTCTCTAAATTTCCATAATGAAAAGAATCACCTAAGGTACTTGTTAAAAATACTACTTCCTGGGGCTTTCTCTGAAGACTCTGAGTTACTGGAATTGAAATGAGGCCTTGGAATTTGTATTTTTTTCAAGGACCTAAAAAATTTAAATCATCAAGGGAGGTTGGAAACTACTGTTCTCACATTAAGATCTAGAAAAAGAAGTTTAGAATCACTTGTGCCTGAACAAGAATATATAGATCAGTTCTCTCAACCTTACTTGCATTTTAAAAATTCTGATGGTCACGGCACACCTAGACCAATTAAATATTAATTTCTAAAGTGAGATCCAAGTGTCAGAATGAGTAATTGGGAAACTGCCTCAGAGAAGAGTGTAACAACCAACCAAGTGGTTTCAGAGAATCTGAACAGATTTGAAAGCGAAAGACCAGGAAAAGAAACATAAGATTAAAAATGCCTGTTTTTCAAGATGATAAAATTGCTATAGCCAGGGCTGCTGCTTGCCCACACAGTCCAGAGATTTACTGAATTAGGAATCAAAGGCAGTGGTTTTAAAACTTGACTATGCACAGAATTGTGTGGAGGGTTGGTTAAAACAGTTTGGTTGGTCCTAGCCCCAGCGTTTATAATTAGTAGGTCTGGGATGAATCCCAAGATTGAAATTTGTAATAAGTTCCAGGTGAAGCTGATGCTGCTATTTCAGATAACACACTTTGAGAACAAACGTTACAGTAAAGTTGAGATCTATGGAATGGGCATGATGGGATCATATTAGATAAAGCCTAGGACTGGGTAAGATGTTATTCTGATAGAACACCTCCTACCTAAGATTACAATAAATATAGCCAATCCTAATAGAGTGCCTACTATGTGTCAGGTCTTGTTCTAAGCATTCTATATATGTTAAGTCATTTCATCTTTACAATAATCCTACATGACAGATATGCTATTATTGTTTGTATTTTATAGCTGTGTAAGTTGAGGCACAGGGAAGTTAAGCAATTTGGTCAAGGCAATGTAGATAGTAAATTGTAGAGCTGAAGGATGAGGGGTCTGGCTTCCAGGTCCATGCTGTTAACCACTGTTATACTGAAGAAAGTGAAGATGAGTAAGCTTTATTCAAACAATAGATGTTTAGGTCTGCTTGTAGACCAGATATCTGGTCTGGATCAGAAATGGAAGTGGAAGTAAAAGGAAAAAGGATAGCCAGATCCAAGAACAATCTATATCTATATTAGAGAAAGAAGAAGACCAATTTAAGAAGGAGTTTAAGATACTGTATTTCAGTTGGGCCTTCCTGAAAACGTGTGGAGATAGTAAAGATACATAAACCATTAGGGGCATATCCCACGACTGCAGGAAAAGAAATAGCATAATGTTCTCACTCATATGTGGGAGCTAAAACCATTGATCACATGAAGGTAGAGAGTAGAACAGTGTAGTTACCAGAGGATGGAAAAGGAAGGAGGGAGAAGGGGATGAAGAGAGGTTGATTAATGGGTACAAAAATACAGCTAGAGAAAAGGGATCATTTCTAGTGCTCAATAGCACAGTCAGGTGACACAGTTAACAATAATTTATTGTAGATTTCAAAATAGCAAGAAAAGAAGATTTGGAATTTTCCCAACACAAAGAAATAAATAAACATTTGAGGTAATAGATACTTTACCTGATTTAATCATAACACATATGCAAGTATTAAAATATCACATATATTCTTAAAAGTGATTTAGCACAGGCTGGGCGCAGCAGTTCACTCCTGTAATCCCAGCACTTTGGGAGGCTGAGGTGGGCAGATCACTTGAGGTCAAGAGTTCCAGACTGGCCTGGCCAACATGGTGAAACTCCATCTCTACCAAAAAGACAAAAGTCAGCCAGGCATGGTGGTGGGCGCCTGTAATACCAGCCTCTTGGGAGGATGAGGCAAACGAATCACTTGAACCGGGGAGGTGGAGGTTGCAGTGGGCTGGGAGTAGGCCACTGCACTCCAGTCTGGGTGACAGAGCAAGACTCCGCCTCAGAAAAAAAGATTTAGCATAAAGGAATGCTATTCAAGGGGTTAAATATGCGTACACTGAAGAATAACCACATGTGGAAGGGTATTGGCTTTCACTAGGCCAGTGGGAGCACAGACTTTGGCAACATTTATTGCAGTTTCATCAATCTGCAAAGATGATTTATAGTTTGAAGAACATTTTGGATTTATTTGTCTTTTTCATTGAATTATCAAATATTTATTTACTGCATCCTAGACGTCTAGGCACTAAGGATTTGGCAGTGACCAAACAAGAAAATGTTCCTCTCGGGATGACGCTTACATTCTAGTGAAGGGAGTGATAATCAACAACATAAATGTAATAAGTTATATATTGATTAAATATTGTAGAGGAAAATGAAGCAGAATTAGGGAAACATAATGGGAATGGTGAGGGGAGTAGTAATCAACAATAAAACAAATATAATAAATACATATTAAGAAAATGTTTTACAGGAAATGAAGCAGGATAAGGGAAACATAATGGGAATGGTACAGGTGTGTGAAAAGGTAGATGTGAATAAAGTGGTCAGAAAAGTTCTCTCTGATAAACTGATAATTGAACAAACATTGGAAAGAAATGAAATGTGAGGAAAAGGATATCATGAGACCATAGAGTCCTAGAACAAGCAACTTGGTTTCACAAAACGGAGCACGGGTGCCTATGTCCTACATGGATGGACTCAAGGACAATCTAGTCCCCTTGGACCTGAAGAGACCAATATCAACCAGAAAGAAATGACCCAAACACGGTTGTAGGTAGAATTTCCTATGGAAAAGGTTTAGCTCCACTACAGCTGGCAAGCAGACTACAGGTTTTTTGCTATGTAATTCTTATGGGCTACAAACGGATGTCAACTGGAACTGATGCACACACACTCACACACACGCACACACAGAGACACGTTTTATATATACGTATATAATGACCTATATATCCATTACATATACGTATATAAACTGATTATATATACAGTTTTATATGCATGTATGTAATATATATATATATATATATCAGTTTTAGTTAATATCCATTTGTAGCTCACAAAAAGTATATATATAAACACACATATGTATACATATCTGAAAAAAATTTAAAACCTGAAAATAATTAAAATGGTAAATAAAGGCTACAAAATGTGAGCCAAACTGTAGTTATAGCTAGCTTCCAGTAAGTTGATTCAACAGAGAGAACTGCATCATTTCTTCTACGTAAATATGAAGTACAGTGTCCAGGGAGAACTCTTAACTCGGCAAACATCTCTTTCCCCACTCTTCACAAAACAGTTCAAATGGCTTCTCCCAATCTCAGCCACTAGTCCTCATGGGATCTGAGTGAGGCAGCAAAGAGTACTATTTTCCACTCTATATCTCTCACGGGAATAATATAATTGCCTCCCTTCCTGGTGCCCTTCCCTTTTGCCACTATCTCACCTTGCCAGTTAGTAGTTGTTTTCAGTCATCTCCTGCCCTCCAATAATTCTTTGACTTGCATATTGTGCCTACCCACAAAGCAAACAGTAACAGCAGATTCGCCAGTGTTATTTCTTCACTGCGCTTCCAGGAAGAGATAACAGAATTTTTAAGTAAAGGATCACAGATTATCTTTAGAGTTTACCTTGGAGGTTTCATTCACATGTATTCCTAATTTGCTTTTATGGCATAAAGTTATAATCCATCCCCAGAGTACTTTTAGAAATATACTTAAAGTTAATGGGTAATTAACTTTCATTGTAGTCATACTACAATAAGTTGTAAAAGGAGAAACTACCCAAGTCTAAATATATTTTAAATAAAGAAAATAATACAGATTAATTTCTTTAATGACAATGGAATTAAATTATAAATGAATTAAAATAAAACAGAAATCCTCGAAATATGTGGAAATTAAAATACCCAGGAATCCTCCAAATATTTAAAAATTAAAATACACAAGAAACCCCCAAATATTTGAACATTAAAATACCTAATATCAACAACACGTGTGATAGTTTAATCAGCACTGGCATCCATGTGCCAGGAGTTCTGCAGGATTTTAGGAGCATTCCATAACTAAGAAATGGAATATGGAGGCCCGTCTTCATAATTAAAACAACCTGCTAATTTCTATTTCTGGCTGAATTTGAATCATTGTACCATACTGGCTTTCTACCGTAAACAACTAGAAAACCAGAGAAAATATGCAAAACAGGTGTTTGCAGACATTGGACAGATGGCAACACACTACCGTTACCCATTCCCCCGCAAAAAAAAGGCAAACCCTATGACTTCCCCATCTTTCTAAAGGCACTTTCTGGAAAGTGCCGTGTGTGTGTGTGTGTGTGTGTGTGTGTGTGTGTGTGTTGGGGGGGTTGGGGGTGGGGATTGTGAGACAAGCAAAATATAGTGCACTTACTGAGTTGAGAAGATAGAGATGGAGTTCAGATGACTGAGTTGATGAGGATTTGCAGGGCAGAGTGCTGGAGAGGAAGGAGCTATGTGGAGAAGATTCTCCTTGTTTTTATTATAAAATGCTTATCTGCACTAGTCTGGAAATGCCTAAGTAAAATGGTATGAGGCCAGGCAAAAACTACTGGGAGCTACCAATTAAATATTCCCCAAATTTACACAGGACTGAGATATGTTCCACTTCTGATCAGCCAGATTGGAAACACCTCAGTGAACATCTGGGGTGTTCAATAAAGATCCTTGAAGAGTCAAGCTCACTCATAGTGACAAAATGTGGAGTAGAAGGATATCCTATACTTGTCCCAACAAAGACTGGAAACAAGCCGCAGAAGGATAAAGCTGAACCACAAGGTATTTGACTGTGTACCTACAAAGTTCAACACTTAAAGACATCGAAACCAAGAATAAGGATAAGAATCATCAACTTCTCATCAGAAACAATGCAAGTCAGAAAGCAGTAGAATAACATCAAAAAAGTACCGGGTGGCTGGGCAAGGTGGCTCATGCCTGTAATCCCAACACTTTGGGAGGCTGAGGTGGGTGGATGACTTGAGGTCAGGAGTTCGAGGCCAGCTTGGCCAACATGGTAAAACCCCGTCTCTACTAAAAATACGAAAATTAGCCGGGCATGGTGGCATGCGCCTGTAATCCCAGCTACTTGGGAAGCTGAGGCGGGAGGATTGCTTGAATCCAGGAGGTAGAGACTGCAGTGAGCCGAGATTGTGCCACTGCACTCCAGCCTGGGTGACAGAGCATGACTCCAAATCAAAATAATTAAAAAAAATTTTTTTTAATTAAAATAATAAAAAGTACTGTGCAGTGCAGGTAGGGGAACAACAAAACACTGTCAATTTAGAAATCTATATCCAGTGAAAATATCCCTAATAAATGAAAGCAAAATAAAAATGTTTTCAGTCAAACAAAAGATTAGATACTTTATTACCAGAAGACCAGCATAAGAAATGTGAAAGGCGATTTCTCAGGGAAAAGCAAAATGATGCCAGATGGATAACTCCAAACTACAAAGGAATGAAGAGTGCCAGAAATGGTCAATATGTAGGTAAATATATAAAACATATTTTTTACTCTAAAACAATTCTTGTAAAGATAATCTACTTTTAATAAAATAATAGAATTAACAATAACTGAAGCCAACTGCAGAGTTAATGTAAAAATTTGCTGTAACCATATCTAACAAAACACATTCTAGAAGGTTTTAGGAGGTTTTAATTTCTTTGATACTTTATGCTTTGAACTATAATTTCTCTGGAGTTGTATGGTAGAATAGAGGAGTTTATAATCAAATGTGGGGATCTCCCTGTTCTTGGTATTTTTAATACTTGTCATTAATTATTTGTTTAATCCAGAGTTTGCCTTTTTTCCCCCCCTGCAATGGCCCAGATAATAGCATTTTAGGATTTGAGAAGAATGCATTCTTTGTCACATCTACTCAAATCTGTCATTTTGGGCTGGGTGCAGTGACTCACTCCTGTAATCCCAGCATTTTGGGAGGCTAAGGCAGGCAGATCACTTGAGGCCAGGAGTTTTGAGACCAGCCTGGGCAAAAAGGCAAAACTCCATCTCTGCTAAAAATACAAAAAGTAGCCAGGCATGGTGGTGCATGCCTGTAATCCCAGCTACTTGGGAAGTTGAGGCATGAGAATTGCTTGAGCCCAGGAGGCAGAGATTGCAGTGAGTCGAGGTCACACCACTGCATTTCAGCCTGGGTGACAGAGTGAGACTCTGTCTTTAAAAAAAAAGTGTGTGTGTGTGTGTGTGTGTGTGTGTGTGTATGCATATGTGTGTGTATGTGTGTGTATATAGTATATTAATAAATTTTCAATGAGAATTTGCATTTTCTTCTGCTGGGCACGAGGTTGTGTAAAGAATCTGGGACAATTTTATTTTAGTCAGTTTGAGTTTTTACCAACTGTGATATTGGTAAACCCTAGGGAGAATATGTTTATGATGGCAAACACCCAGAGGAGACTTTATCATCAGTATTTTTACTGTCGTCATCATCATCATCATTATCATCACAAATCTTTTCTATCTAGAGCCCTGGAAAGTGCAGATAAGTTACTTACCTTTTCTCTTGACTGTTAGATGAAATTTTTCCGTCTACTCCTTCACTGAGGGAAATCAAGTTCCAAAGCACCATTTTGCACAAAGCCTAGACCTTTGATTCTCATGTGACTGCTAACCTTCTCATTCTCCAGACAACTTTATCAGGAATAATTTGGCAGTGCCAGTTTGCCTGACTCTCTTTTGTATCTCTCTGTTGCTGCTGAACATACCATGCATGGAATACTAGTGTAATTTACTAGGTCTTCTTAATCTCCAATACTATTAAAATGATAAGCCCTCTTAAAAAAAAACTTCGTATGTCATATATACACAATTGCATAAAATCACAGATGGTGTAGAGGTTTTCTGAAGATGATATCTGGGCTCTTTAGAGTCATGTTTTGAGAACTTCTCTTAATTATTAGATAATTTACAGTTCAAGTGAGCTATTCTGGTTAAAATAAATTTCAAAATTAAAATTCAGTACAAGAATTGTAATGTATGAGTATTGTTATATAGAAGACTATATTAGTTCCTTAATGTATAAATGGGATTTTGTGGGTATGTTGGGATGGGACAGATATAAATAGTAATTAGAGGTTTTCCACTTATAACTGGAAGTGGCATTACTGGTGAAAAGCAAAATATGCTTTGGTTGCCTTGCTAATTATGTGGTATTTCCTGCTCTAGATAAATTTCCTGCTCTAGATAAATTGATGGGTTGAAAGAATGGTGATCAAGGAAAAGTTTTTGCAATGCGGTTCCTTTATCCATTTTTTTTCTCTACTGATGTCTTTGTGAACTTTTTCTTTTTAACACTGGGTACTTGGGATTATGTAGAGGTGAAGTAGGGTTTTACATAAGCATCTTAAGTCAAAAGAGAAATATTACAATGGAATCAAAATAAGTCCAATAAAATATTTAGGACTGTGTATTATATGTTTGAGTAATCTACAAGCATTTTTTCTATTAGACATTTTCTTGAGGTCCCTATCAATATAAATATTTTAAGTACCATTAATTACATCAGCATTTCAAAATGTCTTGACCATACAGATTTGGAGGCAAGATGACTGCCTAGACATGGAAAGGAAGAGCTTCTCCCATGGAGAGACCAGTTCATCAAGAAGACTGGCACATTGATTTTCTATCCTGACACTTTGCTGAAGTTGCTTATCAGCTTAAGGAGGTTTTGGGCTGAGACGATGGGGTCTTCTAAATATACGATCATGCCATCTGCAAATAGGGACAATTTGAATTTAAGAATATAAAATCAAAAAAGCCTCATCCAAAAGACAGCAATTTAAAACATGAAAAGAACATCAGCCCACACAGACAAGAACAAACACAAGAACTCTTCAACTCTAAAAGCCAGAGTGTCTTCTTACCTCCAAATAACTGCAATAGCTCCCCAGCAATTGCTCTTAACCAGCTTGAAATGACTGAAATGACAGAAATAGAATTCAGAATCTGGATGACAACAAAGATCATCAAGATTCAGGAGAAAGGTGAAACCCAATCTAGGGAATCTAAGAAAACTGGTAAAATTACATAAGAACTGAAAGACAAAAGAAAGTCACTTTAAAAAGAGCCAAATTGATCTTCTAAAGCTGAAAAACTCACTACAAGAATTTCGTAATACAATCAGAAGCATCAACAGCAGAATAGGTCAAGCTGAGAAAGGGATCTCAGAGCTTGAAGACTGGTTCATTGAATCAACACAGTCAGACAAAAATAAACAAAAAAGAATTAAAAAAGGATCAAAACCTCCAAGAATTATGGGATTATGTAAAGAGACTAAACCTATAATGCATTTGGGTCCCAGAAAGAGAGAGAGTAAGCAAGTTGGGGAATCTATTCGAGTATATTGTCCATGAAAATTTCCCCAAACTTGCTAGAGAGGTTGACATGAAAGTTCAGGAAATTCAGATCATCCCATTAAGAAAATTTACAAGATGAACATATCCAAGACACACAGTCATCAGATTCTTCAAGGTCAACATGAAAGGAAAAATAATAAAGACAGCTTGAGAGAAGGTGCAGGTTGTGTACAAAAGGAATCCCATCAGACTAACAGTGGACTTTTCAGCAGAAACCTTACAGCCCAGGGATCTACGGTGAGCATCTTAAAAGAAAAGAAATTCTAACCAAGAATTTCATATTCAGCCACATTAAGCTTCATATGCAAAGGAGAAATAAAGATCTTTTTCAGATAAGAAAATGCTAATGCAAATTACTGCCAGCAGCCCTGCCTTATAAGAGATTCTTAAAGAGTGCTAAACATGAAAACAGAAATTACCTGACACCACAAAAGCACATTTAAGTGCATAGCCCACTGACACAATAAAGAAACTATACAATCAAGTCTTCATTACAACCAACTGACAACACAATGTCATGATAAAATCCTCACATATCAACATTAACCTTGAATGTAAATTAGATAATGCTCCAATTAAAAGGCACAGAGTGGCAAGATGGATAAAGAAGCAAGACCCATCTGTAGGCTGTCTTCAAGAGGCCCATAGGCTCAAAGGTAAGGAATAAAAAAGATCTATCAAGCAAACAGAGAAGAAACAGCCAGGGTTGCTATTCTAATTTCAGATAAAACAAACTAAACCTACAATAATTAAAAAGGACAAAGAAGGGCATTACACAATAGTAAAGGGTTCGATTCAACAAGAAGACTTAAATATGTTAAATACATATGCAGTCAACACTGAAGCACCCAAATTCATAAAACAAATTCTTAGAGACCTATGAAGAAACTTAGAAATCCACACAACATTACTATCACTAGTAGCAGATAATCACACATGGTAGACTGCAACACCACATGGACAGCGTTAGAGAGATCATTAAGGCAGAAAACTCGCACAGATATTCAGAACCTAAACTCAACACTTGACCAAGTGGATCTAACAGACATCTACAGAACACTCTGTCCAACAACAAAATATAAATTCTCATCTACACATGCGCATAGTCTAAGATGAACCACATGCTTAGTGATAAAGCAATTCATAACAAATTAAAAAAAAACTCAAATCATACCAACCACTCTTGGACCACAGTGCAATGGAAATAGAAATCAATACTAAGAAGATTTCTAAAAACCATGCAATTACAAGTATGATAATATACAAGATGAACATATCCAAGACACAGTCATCAGATTCTCCTGATGACTTGCTCTTGAATGACTTCTGGGTACATAATGAAATTAAGTCAGAAATCAAGAAATTCTTTGAAATGAATGAAAACAGGGATACAACATGCCAGAATCTCTGGGACACAGCTAAAGTAGTGTTAAGAGGAAAGTTTATAATGCTAAACACTCACATCAAAAAGTTACAAAGATCTCAAATTAACAGTGTAACATCACAGCTAAAGAAACTAAAAAAATAAGGACAAACCAATCCTAAAGCTAGCAGAAGACAAAAAATAATCAAAATCAGAGGTGAATTGATGGAAACTGAGACACAAAAAAACATACAAAATATTAACAATATCAGAAATACGTTTTTTGAAAGAATAAATAAGAATGGTAGACTAATAAAGAAAAAAAGAGGCTGGGTCTGTGGCTCACACCTGTAACCCCAGCACTTTGAGAGGCAAGGTGGGTGGATTACTTGAGCTCAGTAGTTCTAGACCAGCCTGAGCAACATGGTGAAACGCTGTCTCTACAAAAAGTACAAAAATTAGCTGGGTGTGATGATATGTGCTCATAGTCCCAGCTACTTGGGAGGCTGAGGCAGTATTGCTTATTCCCAAGAGGCGGAGGTTGCAGTGAGCCAAGATCGTACCATCGCACTCCAGCATGTGTGATGGGAGTGAAACTCTGTCTCAAAACAAGAAAGAGAAAATATTCAAATAAACACAATGAAAAATTACAAAGAAGATATTACACCAACCCTGCAAAAATGCAAGAAACTCACTGAAACTATTACAAACACCTCTATGCACACAAGCTAGAAAACCTGCAAGAAATAAATTCTTAGAAACATACAACTCCTCAAGATTGAACCAGAAAGCAATTAAATACCCAAACATAGTAATAATGAGTTCTGAAATTGAAGCAATAATAAAAAAAACTTACCAACCAGAAAATGCCCTGGATCACACAGACTTACAGCCAAATTTTAGGAGGCATGTAAATAAGAGTCGCTACCAATCTGCTGGGGGAAGCAGCAAAGGAGAAAGGACTTGCAGAGGTGCTACATAAATTGGTTATGAGTAACCTATAAACTGGAAACAGCAAACCATGGCAAACTGCAAGAGGCCTCTGGGGAGGCAAACTTCTCCATGCCTCTTGTTCCGGTGCAGGGTGACCTAGGCTCTGTTACCATAAACATTGTGCTCAAGGATGTAAAACCCCTTTGTAGCACTAAGACATAACCAGACTTGTAGGCTCCTTGTAAGACCTGCGTTCCACCAGCTGCACACAGATAATAGGCTAAAGATACCACATGTTCTTGTTTAGTGAAACTCCCAAACTGCCACTGTTATCAGTCTTTAGAATGACACACCAGTTCCGGCTCACCGATTCAGTTCTGGCTCACTGATTCACCCCACCATCATGTCACACTTTCCCCACCATCACTCCACTCCTACCCTATAGATCAAAGTGCTTGTAACCAATAAATACTGTTGAAGACCAGAGCTCAGGGCCTTCACTACCTCCAGTACAAGTGATGGCCCCCTGGTCCCACATTTTGCATTCTTAATCTGTCTTTTTCTCATTCCTTTGTCACCACCAAACTTGTGGTACCCATGAGTGATGTGGAGGCTGGCTCCCTACACAGTCCTACTGAACATATTTCAAAAAAAGTCCTCTACAACTCATCCTGTAAAATCAGCATTATTCTGACACCAAAACTTGGTAGAGACACAACAAAAAAAGAAAACATCAGGCCAATATCGCTGAAAAATATAGACAAAACAATACTCAGCAAAACAATTGAAAATCAAATCCAGCAGCACATCAAAAAGCTAATTTTCCATGATCAAGTAGGCTTTATTCCTGCGATGCAAGGTTTATTCAACATACAAAAATCAATAAATGTGATTTGTCACATAAACAGAACTAAAAACAAAAGCCACACGATCATCTCAATCGATGAAGTAAAGGTTTTTGACAAAATTGAAGATTCCTTCAGCTAAAAATCCTCAAAAAACTAGGAATCAAAAGAACCTCAAAATAATAAGTCATCTATAACAAATCCACAGCCAACATCACACTCAATGAGCAAAATCATTTGGAAGCATTCTTGTTGAGAACCAGAACAAGACAAGGATGCCAACTCTCACTACTCCTGTTCAACATAGTACTGAAAGTTTTAGTCAGAGGAATCACGTAAGAGAAAGAAATAGAAAGCATTTAAATAAGAACAGAAAAAGTCAAATTATCTTGCTTCACAGATGATATAATTCCATACCTGGAAAACCCCATAGTCTCTACCCTAAGATTCCTAGAACTGATAAACAATTTCAGTAAAGTTTCAGGATACAAAATTGATGTACAAAAATCAGTAGCATTTCTATACACTAAGAATGTCCAGGTTGGGAGCAATGGCTCACGCCTGTAATCCTAGCACTTTGGAAGGCTGAGGCAGGTGGATCAACTGAAGTCAGGAGTTCAAGACCAGCATGGCCAACATGGTGAAACCCCATCTCTACTAAAAATACCAAAATTAGCCAGGCGTGGTGGCAGGCACCTATAATCCCAGCTACTTGGGAGGCTGAGGCAGGAGAATTGCTTGAACCTGGAGGGCAGAGGTTGCAGTGAGCCCAGATTGTGCCACTTCACTTCAGCCTGGGCAAAAGAGCAAAACTCTACCTCAAAAAAAAAAAAAAAAAGAAAAACCCAACAACAAAAAAAACCAAGAACATTCAAGCTGAGAGCCAAATCAAGAATGCAATCCCATTCATAGTAGCTGTGAAAAGAGTAAAATACATAGGAATACAGCTAACCAGGAGGTGAAAGATCTCTATAATAAGGATTAAAAAACACCACTGAAAGAAATCAGAGACAATACCAACAAACGGAAAAACATTCCATGCTGATGGATAGGAAGAATTAAAATTGTTAAAATGATCATACTGCCCAAAGAAATTTATAGAATCAATGCTATTCCTATCAAAATACTAATTTCTTTTTTCACAGGATTAGAAAAAGTATTCTAAAATTCATATGGAACCAAAAAAGAGCCCAAATAGCTGAAGCAATCCTCAGCAAAAAGAACAAAGCCAGAGTCATCACATTGCCTAAAGTTCAAACTGTACTAAAAGGCTACAGTTAGAAAAACAGCTTGGTACTGGTACAAAAATAGATACGTGGACCAATGGAATGGGTTACAGAACCCAAAAATTAAGCTACACACCACAACCATCTGTTCTTCAACAAAGTTGACAATAATAAGGCTTTCTATTCAACAAATGGTGCTGGGATAACTGGCCAGCCATATACAGAAGATTGAAACTAGACCCCTTCCTTTCACCATATAGTAAATTAAGACAGATTAAAGACTGAAATGTAAAACCTATAACTATAAAAATCCTACAAGAAAACCTAGGAAATACCATTCTGGGCATAGGCCTTGGCAAAGATTTCATGAAGACTCCAAAAGCAATTATAATGAAAACAAAAATTGACAGGTGGAAACTGATTAGACAAAAGAGCTTTCCGCACAGCAAAAGAAACTAGCAGTAGAGAAAACAACCTACAGAATGGGAGAAATATTTGCAAACTATGTATCCACTAAAGGTCTCGTATCCAGAATCTGTAAAGAACTTAACGTAATCAACAGGCGAAAACCAAACAACCCCATTGAAAAATGTGCAAAGGACATGAACAGACACTTATCAAAAGAAGACATACATGCAGCCAACAAGCATATTAAAAATGCTCAACATCAATAATCATTAGAGAAATGCAAATTAAAACCAATGAGATACCATCTCAGATCAGTCAGAATGTCCATTATTAAAAAGTGAGAAAACAACAGATGCCTGGCAATGCTGTGGAGAAAAGGGAACACTTATACACTGTCTGTGGCATTGTAAACTAGTTCAGCCAGTGTAGAAAGCAATCTGGAGATTCCTCAAAAAACTTGAAACAGAACTACTATTCAACTCAGCAATCTCATTTTTGGGTACATACTGAAAGAAATATGAATTGTTCCACTAGAAAGATACATATGCACATATGTTCATTGTAGTACCTCTTTAAAAAATAGCAAAGACATGGAATCAACCCAGATGCCAACCAATAGTGGACTGGATAAAGAATATTTGTTACATATACATCATGGGATACTGTGCAGCCACACAAAGAATGAAATCATGTGCTTTGCAGCAAGGTGGATGCAACTGGAGGCTGTTATCCTAAGTGAATTAATGCAGGAACACATTTCCTATAAATGGGACCTAAATATCGAGTACACGTAAACACAAAGAGGGGAACAACAGACACCAGGGCTTATTTGAGATGGTCGGTGGGAAGAGGGTGATGATTTAAAAACCATGTATTGTATCTATGACGAATAATTGTATGATGAAATAATTTGTACACCAAACCTCAGTGACACATAATTTACCCATGTAACAAATCTGCACAAGTACCCTCTTAATCTAAAACAAAAGTTGGAAGAAAAAAAAGATTTTGCTAGTAGGTATGGACAGTCAAGAAACTTTCTATAACTGTCTTCAGGAGTCAGCAAAGACTTTGTTAAAGGGCTAGAGAGTAAATATTTTAGGCTTTGCTGGCCATGAGTTCTCTGTTGCAACTACTTTGCCATTGTAGTGTGGAAGCAGTGATAGACAATATGTAAATAAATAAACGTGATAGTGTTCCAATAAAACTTTATTTACACAAAGTGGCAATGGACTTGATTGGCTTGATGGTTGTAGTTTGCTGACCCCTAAGTAATTACATGAGTAGTAACAATAGAGTTTAATAATTATGGCAAGTACAGAGTGATATGAAACACAGATCACTTTTGTTAGGAGGGTGGTCAGACCCTGAGGAAGTTAAAAAAAAAACACACAAAACATCTTGATGATAGATTTTTAAAAGGGATAGAGTTTTACTGTTAAATGAATTGGCAATTAGACTGAGTGAAATAGGTTTCCTCGCAGCATAATTTTTCGAAAAGTCTAAAATGCAAATATATTCTATTTCTAAAAGACCGTATAGCAAACTGCATTTTCTAGCAATTTAAACATGACATCTTTTTCTCTTGGTGCTTCTTGTTGAACTATAGATTTAGAACACAGCTGTGTCTCTTTGTACTACTTTTATTTCTATTTAAGTGTGAAATAAATGTAATACATATGTAAGCCATAAACACTTATTTTTTTCTTGTCATTGAATGTATAGTATTTAAATAATTAGTAGTTAAAATAGAAACTATATACACAGAGTAAAAGAAGAGTAAGTTGACTTTTATTATGAATCTAAATTATCGGAATGGCTACTGCAATAAGCAGATGTTTTCATCTTGTACCTGCTCTTTGCTGTTCATCATAAAAGTCCTTAAACAAATTTATATGTGACAGATGCTGGGACCAAAATACTCGGTGCCAAATTCCAAAGTTTGGAGTTAAAACCTGCAAGTAAATGTGAACAACATGTTGCCCTTCATGAGTTGGATTGAATAATGAAAACTGAGGATTGAGATGCTAAATTTCCCTGTTAATACTATCTATATCTTCTTCAGTTATGATGTGTGTGTCATCTATTATTTGTGAAATAATTATAAGGTTTAATACAACTCAACAATTAAAATTAAATGAGATTAAATATTTTAATGCACATTGCAAAACTCTGAAAAAACTGTGACCTTTATGCTGACTTCTGCAGTCACCAAGTGGTGGCCTTTTGAATATTTTAATTGGTTTATACAGTACTGTGTGTATTAGTGTTTGGAACATTTCAACCAACTTTCCACTACTGAGACTGTTAATCTAGAATCTTGCACAGATGAGTATGTTTTACGGTCATAATATTACATCATGTAAATAATAAATACATTTTAAAAGCAAAAATAAAGCCCTTGAGTAGTGACCGGTTGACACTTTCCGTCCCCACGTTTCTGTGTTTGAGCTGAAGGGTAGGGATGTCTTTCTGTTTGCACCCTTCTGTAACTGTCTCCTTGCTCAAAGCCCCATCAAACCTCCTTTGGTCTTTGTAAATCATACTCTTTTGGGATTCATGGGTGCTATTTTGTACACTACTGAAGTTTGTGTGCCTTCCTTATTTACTAGAAAACTGTAAATTACAAACATGGTAGGTACTGTAGCTTTAATGGAGAGAAAATGAAAATAATCTGGGAATATTTATCTCTGCAAAATCACTTTTTTGGCTTAATTTCAGTTTATGATTCTGACTACGGATTTTTGCTGGGAAGAAAGTCAGTAATGTTTTTACCATTGGAAGAATATCAGTTAATTAGTAATCTTCAGAACCCTGACCCTGGTAAAGCTTATGTCCTCTGAAAAACACCTAATCCCAGGTCCGGGAGCTCTGACTGTAACTGTCAGTTTGCCATTTCATATCTGCCTCATATATAATCTGGAATACACACGTGCACATCAAATACATCCTGTAATTTTACCTTAAATTTTAAAATAAAATTGTCTAATGAGTAGACTTTGTAAAGTCACAAAGTCAGGACTCCAGTGTAGACAATGGCCTGGAAGTCCCACTTAAAACTATTTTAGCATATATATTTAATACATATTATATAATTATATGTTATGATCATATCTCAAATTATTTTTCGTGTACATTTTCTAGTATCCAAATACATGGAAAGAAAGGAGTGGCGTATGAGATTAAAAGTTATTTTCTTCTTTAGCATGTTCAGTTAACAATTTATAAGCAAAAGAGCTAAAACTAAAGATTATATGTACCTTTTCTGTTAAAATATTTTGTGCTTTATTATAAATAAAAAGAGAATATTTGTTTTAGTTATTATTTTCCTAATACAGTGGTATTCCCCAAGTCCATGAGTAGACTTGTAAAGATGATTTATATCCCAATGACTTCACATTAATAGCTAACAAAATTGTTATTCAATGTTTTGTCACACCTATGAAATAAAGATATAAAAATACAATTTAAATTATTTCTCACAATAATGTGTTGTGTGTATCTCTTGAAAATGAAGGCTCTATCTCGAACTGCTTGCAAATATATAACACTCTACAATCATCCAAGATGCATTGTTTGTAGAAAACTAGTATTAAATTAAATTGTTCCAACTATTGTTTTCAACAAATGCTACTTGGTGAAGACTCCACCTCACTGACTGAAATCACATCAGTGGTAATAGAAGGGAAGAGATGTAAACTACATCATCAGCATCAACCCCAGGAAGGTCAAGAGCCCAACCTTGGATTAATAGGAGGAGGCCTTCATAACTTAAGAGGCTCAAGAAAACACGCAAGTTGCCTGACGGTCCTAAGTGTGATGAAAATCATCCACTGAAGTGGGTATTACTGTAAATCTTTGTCTACATGACAGATTTACATCCCCTTACCTCCATAAAATTCACCGTTAATGGCACAACACCTATTAAGCTGAGATATTTCTAGGTGTAGTACGTCATGGTATTTTCCTGTACAGTTTACATTATTCTTGGCATTTCACTGCCTGTCTCATGAGGTGGCCAAGAAGGAAAATATAGTAACTTGCACTCACTTCTCAAGGACAAAATGCCGCATCTTACCAGAGGAAACATTCAGAAAGTGAAAAGCAAATATCGAGAATAATAAGTTTGAAAAATGTGGTGTGTGAGAAATCCGGGGGCTTAGGGGAAAAACGTTTTGTTTCATGGAATGTAATTTTAATACAGTACCAACTTTCCAGTTTTTAGCTTTTTCAAAAAAGGACAGATAAACATTTACAAAAGCTCATTCTTAGAGCTGGGTATATAAAGGAGAGAAAATAGGATCTTTGACATAAACTCAGTCTTAGAGCTTGTACTTCTACTGTGCTTGTATAGGAAAACCCTGGGGCCTCCAAAACATTTGGGTAGCACTTTCTGACGACACAAGCTGAGCAGGCTTTGTGTACCCAAGGCAATAAAATGTCCAGGCAATCCCTTGAGATAGTCAGCACATTGAGAACCTGGCAGACTGAGTACCTTCGTTCTTATTCACATAAACCCAGAGAAAAATAATTTCATCCCTTATTGTACACTCTTTCTATTTTCCCTCTTAAGAGAACTGTAAGTCAACAGTAACAAGCATATATTAAACTTTTTGACTCACCGTTGCAATGTTTTTGGCCATACTGCAGGGTAGTCAATTCTATCAGCTAATATCACTGCACCTTATGTGGGCTGAAAACACATTTCAAAAACCATGTGGTAGCATTCCACAGCTGAAAGAGGTGGGTGACGTTTTTCTCACTCAAAGTTCACTGGAGAGGGAACTGCCAAATGACTAACCCAAGGTTGTATTGTTAGCTAATAGGAGATCCGGGACTGAAGAAACAGGTGTTCTTTTTGTGCTCCAGAGAAACTTCACCTGAGCGCAGATAAAGTCCAACCACGTTTTTTTCTCATGGAGCTTGCTGTGGGTAATATATAGAAAAAAACATGGCTTCTTAGCTTTTGCTCCTTTTCACTTTGGCAGAAAAAAAGCAGAGATGAACTATTAAAGTTTTAAGTGAATTTTTAGAAACAGAAGTTGTATTTCTTTTGTACGTAGTGTAGATTGCTGCTTGCTGATCCATTTCTTTACTTGCAGCAGCATCCCTTACGTTTTATATTAGCAATAAAGGGCTCTGTGGGAAAGCCTCATGTGCAACAACAGGGTCATTACGCAGCACTTAGGATGTATGGTGTTTATCGATGCTACAAACTGTTAGAAATAGCCATATAGATCTTGTGAAAGAGCCCTCTTTAAATGGCTGGTAATGGCTTCACACAATAGCGGCTCAGAAAATATTCGTTTTTTGATTTGCTTCTTTTGTAGATAATTTTTGTGAACCTATATCTAAGACAATCCAGTATGGAACATGAATAGCCTGAAAAAATTAATATGCTGAAATGTTCAACATGTATCATTTGTTTATAGGTTTTTCTATATGAGGATTTTTCTTGATGCTGTGCTGCATGGTTTTACTATAACTGCAAAGCGGAGCAGAAAATTTCCTATAATTTTAACTATTAGCAAGTAGTGTATGCATCTTTTGATTTACTGGGAAAGTACAAGAGCTTTCTAGTTGGACCACTGTCCAGGAGATAACTTGCCAGCTGTCAGCTTAGTCATATTAAACCCACTAACACAGAGACCCTTTGGCTTGCTGGGTGGAACATGGTTGTTATGGACTGAATGCTTGCATGCCCCCAAATTCATACATTGAAAGCTCAACTCTCAATATGACTGTATTTGAAGACGATGATGAAGGTAATTAAGGTTAAATGAGTTCATAAGGGTGGGCCCTGATCCAGTAGAATTCACGTCTTTATAAGAAGAGAATACTATTTAGTCATAAAAATGAATAAAATTGTGTTTTTTGTAGCAAGATGGATGGACTGGAGGCCATGATCTTAAATGAAACAATTCAAACATAGAGAAAAAAACACTTCATCTTCTCACTTACGTATGGGAGTTTCATAATGTGTACACATGGATGTAGAGTGTGGGATAGCAGATAATGAAGACTCAGAAGAATGAGGGAGGGAGTGGGATAGGGACGGATAATTAGAAATTACATAACAGGTGCAATGTCCATTATCTGGGTGATTGATACTCTCAAAACCCTGATTTCCCCACAATGCAATCTGTGCATGTAACAAAATTACACGTGTACCACATACATTTATACAAATATATATGTGTGTGTGTATACATATATATACTTGTATCACATACATTTATACAAATATATGTGTGTGTGTATATGTGTGTGTGTGTGTGTGTGTATATATATATATGTATTATTTTTTTTTTTTAAAGAGGACATACCAGAGAGTTCACTTTCTGTCTTCACCATGTGAAGACACAGACGGTGGACAGATGTCCACCCTCTGTGGATGTCTACAAACCAGGAAGAGAGTCACCACAAGAAACCAACCCTGCCAGACTTTGATCTTGGACTCTAGCTCCCAGAACTATGAAAACTAAGGATCCATGGCTTTGGCCAGCCACCCAGTCTATGGTATCTTTTTTTTATGTCAGACAGAGCTAACTAATACAGTTACTATTTACAACAAAGGCATGGCATGATCAATCAACAAACAAACATTTTTTGAAAAGAATTACATGCTTCCAGGTCTTAAAAAACAGAACTGTTGTTTTTCTCTTTTTAATATAAAAATATTTTTGGGAACTCAAACAAATATCACATGCAAACTATTAAAAATGAATGGATGATACTCTTTCCACCAGCCTAATGTTTTGGTAGACCAACTGAAAAAATCTTACAAGTTTAAGTAGATTTAATTATTTAAGACTCATCATGTCATGTGAGTTCTGTTATGCTCCCTCAGATTTCTTTTAGTTTTGCCCTGTGGACCAAGCACATCCTTGCAAAGGGCCTCACAAATAGCTACTGCTTCCATAACAGCCATTCAGAGTCCGTCATGTTGAGTTTCTCCAAGATGTGAAATTATGTTTTCATAGCAGAAAACACTAATTTAAGTTGAAATATGTTGGAAAATGTCATTTCCTTTGCAAACCAAACAAATTAAGAGGAAGAAAAATATCACTTAGTGGAATTCAGAGCTTGCTGTGAAATTTTGAGAGTTCTAGAAATTTGGCAAAACCTGAAGTATTGCTTGGCATTTATACCCTGGGATGAGTATTTTAGGAGTCCAAATTAAACTTGTTGATAGATATATACTGAGAATGTGTTAACTTGGTGATATTTCTATTTCTTGCTATAAATACTGTCCTACAAGCTTAAGATTTGTCTCATATATAACCTATTCAAGTTACTGTGTTATGCAGATAAAAGACTAATATTTACTACATAATAAAAAAATCATGGTCATATGCCCATGGGAGTCAGTATACCCAAGTTTTTATAAAATTAAACATAGAAAATCAAAATTTACTTATGTGATAGATTTCAAGGTTGCCACTATGCTACATTTCACTTACTGATTGAAGAGAAAATGGTAGGTCATAAAAGTGAAAATGCAAGGAGGCTACTAAAAAATTATCTTTTCATTGTGTAGAGGATAAGTGTGTTTAAATGCTCTATGTAGTTACTTGAGCCACTGCCATATTTCATTATACATCTCTATTCTATATAGGCTGGGCTACTGGGTTCTGTTAATAACTCAATTTTTACATAAGATATTGGACAAGTCAAGTTGCAGCTCAGAGAAGATGGAATAGAAAGAAACGTGACAGTCTTTGTGGAGATCTTATGGAGGTGGAAACCATTATTGAAGAGATGTTATAAATTTATCTTTTGAAGTCAAAGTTCTAAATTTACAACTTTTTTATTACTGGTATTTGAATTATAACCCTATAGAATAATCTTCAACTACTACAATTCTTGAAGATTTCTCCACTCTATATTGCTACATAAAATAAAATATGTATAACGTCTAGTATAGCACTTGCAAAAATGTTATTGTGTTTTCCTTATTAACAGAGGACCAGGAGTGGGGAAATGTAACACTTATATCTGCTTTGGATGCAGTGTGGCCATTGATAAGCTCTTAAATTTGGCGGTGAAAGAGCTGAAGGGAAAGCAATCGAAAGAAGGCAGGCTAGGACTAACATCTATGTTCTTGGAGAAAGAGCATCTGATTTCAGAATCTTTTGGATAACATCTTTGGAATTCCTAGCATGCAGTGGAAATAGATAATGATTTGTCAGATAAACAAACTGATAGATACATAAGAATAATAAGTGTCAAAATATGCTTAATGTTGACAAAATGAGCCAGAAACAGAAGAGGAAGAGTGTATTAGTCTTCTCAGGCTGCCATAACACAATGCCACAGACTCGGTGGCTTAAACAACAAAAATTTATTTTCTCACAGTTCTGGATGCCAAAAGTCCAGGATCTAGGTGCCATCAGCATCAGTTTCAGTGAGGCCCCTCTTTCTGGTTGCAGGCAGATGCCTTCTTGCTTTGCCCTAATATGGTCTTCCCTCTGTGTGCATGTGGAAGGAGACCAATTGCTAGGTCTTTTCCTCTTGTTATAAGGATACCAGTCCTCTCAGATTAGGGTCCCACCCTAAGGCATCATTTAACGGTAATCACTTTCTTAAAGGTCCTATGTTCAAATAGTCACATTGTGGGTTAGGGCTTCAACATGTACATTTTGATGGTACACAATTCAGTCCATAACATGGAACAACACTGAGATTATAAGGAATGTGAAGTATATCCATTGGGAAGCTGTTGCATAGTAAGCACTGTAATTATCTTCATATCCTTCACCTTGAAGACTAGGTTTAGAACCACAAGGTCTCTTCCAAACTAATAGCTGCAGCGTGAAGACACAAGGAATTTTAATTCGTTCAATGTATGTACAATATGTTTCAAGCTTTCAGATTTAAGAATACCAATAAAAATTCTCTTTAGGGTGGCCTACAGATTTTGCTTGAGTTACATTCCTTCACAAAATTTCCCCAAAACAACAACATGCAAGCCAAAAATACACTTGCCTAAAATCAGTGTTTGATTAAATAAAACCTATCTCATAGTCCGTTTGAACTTTACTTGAATATGGTTGATTGAAAGGAGAAGAACTGAGTAGCTGTGAATTTTATATTCCCAGGTATTTAGCAACATTTCTTGATCAATTAAAAGATTGTATAATTTAATACAAATTCAATTTTATGTGAATATCCAGAAAAATTATAAGGTGTTACACAGTGACTTTGCTATATTATTTATAATTATCTCTGTAATCTTCACTTTTATTTTTAAATTAAAAGAACATCGTAGCTACAAGGGGTTTAACTTTATACTCTAACAGATTCCCTGGGCAACTTACTTCTGTTATTATTCATAAAACATATATTATTAGTTTAAAAGAATACATCTTGAACATTTCAGCTTATATTAAACTCCAGAGCCATATCTGGTAAAGATGCTTACCAGCGTTATATAAAAATATTATAATTCGCATCTCAGGATGAGTTGAAAACGTGCTATTTCTTGAAGTAATTTGTTGGATAAATTTAGAAGAAATGCAATGTTGATTCATATGTGGCTTTATTTTCACATTTCCTTCTGAATGTGCTTTGTTGAATTATAATTTTACTTTTAGATCTTGCAGATAACTTGTTATCATTCTCAGACTATTCAGGTACCTAGATTATTTCTAATCTAATATTGTTTGTTTTACACATGAGGTACGTACTTTTATAAAAGCATATGTATTTTGTTGTCACCCATGACAAAAGTAGCAGGGCATGGGGTTATTACCTAAGGGACTGAAAAGAAGTTTCTCTTTCTTCAACATTGCAATATATTTAATTTCTTCTATTTCTTTTTCCTCCTTCCTCTTTCATTTTTTTCTTCCACTTGCCTTGCTAATCGTGATTTCTTATTTCCCATTCCTCACATACCTTTCCATCAAGCATCTAAAGTATACATATTTCCCTGAATCGTAGCTAATCATTTGCTTTTAAGTGTTCCCTTTTGTCTCCTTCTCTTGCACACACATACAAAGGAACGTGTAGAAATAGCTAGGTACTTACTTTCAGGCTATTTCCAAGCAAATCTTAAATAACAGTGCAAGATTGCTATTTGAAACTAAATAGCATGTGAGTTGATTTTCTTCTGTCTTTGTGAATAGGAGGATGATGTTAGCTGATCATGAAATTTCATAGTTCTCTGACATACATAAATCTTTTCACCTGTAGTTAGTATAACCTCCTCCCTATCCCCACCTTTTGATTACCCACTGAGATATGGTGTTTTTGCAAGGCTGTCAGAATTACAGTTTTTGAAATAGAAATGCGAGGATATACACTATTTGGCTGCATGTGTTCGAGACCAGAGGAGAGTTTCTGTTGCTTCTTTTTTCATTGTAGTTTGGTGGTTTTTCAGGAAATTAAATGACAACACAAGAGCATATAGCTTCAGAAGGGATGCTGCATTCTACTTTAAAATTTTTATTTTATTGTTTAACTTAATTTTACTTATACTGTGCATAAGCCAATCTGGGAAGCAGTAGTTGGTCTGAGCCATGATGTTATGTTCACCCCTATGAACTTTGTTCTGTGAGTTCAATTATAATGATAGAAGCCCAGTGATTACAGCTTCAGAGTATCTAGAAAACTGAGTTGGTGGGGCATGTTGCATGACAGCATCCAGAATATAAAAATATTATCTGGTTTCCTTTAAGTGCTCTGCTAATCCTGCTTGATGATGTTCAAAGACAAGACTACTATAACTGTAGAATTTTAGATCCACTAGAATTATAGGACATTTATACCTAGGAAAAATTTGAAAACATGTACATCAAAATTGTTGAATTAGTGTTCTGTAGAACACCATAACCATGAGATATTGTAGTCATCAAGATACTTTGAGTAATAATGGACAGAAATCTAACTCAAGGAAAGAAACAATTACTTGAAAGAAAAACGATGTAACTTACAAAGGAAGGGAGGGCTGCTCTGCAGCTGAGACACTGGAACTGGAGACTCAGTGTTGGCAAGATTGTTTTTTGTAATCTTAGTTGTACCTTTCTGTGGGTATAGGCTCCAGTCTTTAGATTCTTCTGTAGGGAAACATTTCTCCAAAGAACAAGAGAAAAAAGGAGTTTTCACCAAAATCCCCACATAGAAAAATACTGAGGAAAGTCTCTTATTGGACTAGTTGCAGCCATGTGAGCATTAGGAATAATCTTTGGACTAGAAGGATGAGGTGCCAAGATCACTCATGTGTGGATTAGGTATTTTTGTCTGTAGCCACAAAGATAGGCCACGATATTTGGCAGTTCAATGAGAAAGATAAAGTTCTAGTCGCTAAGGGGAGGGAGGTGGTTATAGGTAGCAAAAATGTCAAATGCTTACAAAAGTACACTCTGTGAATGTGAAGCACCTACAGCTATTTTTCCATGTGTATAATTTTGTTGTTGTTGTTCTTCTTCAGCAATTCTAATAAATTGCTATTTTTATTCATATTATTTTTGATTGACATCATATTGCTTATATTTATGGGGTATAACTAGATGTTTTGATACATGTATGCAATGTTGATTGATTAATCAAGCTAACCTATCCATCAGCTTACTTACCCATCATTTTTAAGATGAGACATTTGAAATATACTCTTTTAGTTATTCTGAAATATACAATACACTATTAATTACTGTAGTCACCCTGCTGAACAATAGATCTTAAAATCTATTCCTCTTGTCTACCTAAAACTTTGTACACTTTAATCAACAACTCCACATTCTTTTCTTCTCCACCTACCAAGCCTCTGGTAGTCATTATTGTACTCTCTACTTCCATGAGTTCAACTTTTTTAGATTTTACATATAAGTGAAGTCATGTTGTATTTGTCTTTCTGTGCCTGGTATATTTCACTTAGCATCATGTTATCCAGATTCATTCATGTTATTATAAATGATAAGATATCCCTCTTTTTAAGGCTGGATAGTATTCTGTTGTGTATATATGCACTACATCTTCTTTATCTATTCTGCTACTAATGAACATTTGAATCAAATTTCTATCTGGATTATTGTGAATAATGCTGTAATAAAAATGGAAGTGCAGCTATCCTTTTAACACATTGATTTCTTTTTTATTCTCTTTCTTTCTTTTTTTTATGTACTTTAGGTTCTGGGGTACAAGTGCAGATCATGCAGGATTGTTGTATAGATACATACATGGCTACGTGGTTTGCTGCCTCCATTCACCTGTCACCTATATCTGGCATTTATCCCCATGTTATCCCTCCCCAACCTCCCCACCCGCCCTGTCCCTGCCCTAGCACTCCCAACAGACTCCAGTGTGTGATGCTCCCCTCCCTGTGTCCATGTGTTCTCATTATTCAACACCCACCTATGAGTGAGAACATGTGGTATTTGATTTTCTGTTCTTGTGTCAGTTTGCTGAGAATGATGGTTTCCAGATTCATCCATCTCCCTACCAAGGACACGAACTCATCATTTTTTATGGCTGCATAGTATTCCATAGTGCATACGTGCCACATTTTCCTTGTCCATTCTATCTTGGATGGGCATTTGGGTTGGTTCCAGATTTTTGCTATTGTAAACAGCGCCTCAATAAACATACAGGTGCATGTGTTCTTGTGACAGAATAATTTATAATCCTTTGGGTATATACCCAGTAATGGGATTGCTGGGTCAAATGGAATTTCTGTTTCTAGGTCCTTGAGGAATCTCCACACTGTCTTCCACAATGGTTGAACTAATTTACACTCACACCAACAGTGTAAAAGTGTTCCTATTTCTCCACATCCCCTCCAGTATCTGTTGTCTCAGCCCCACTCCCTAATTCTGGGATGTTCACAGAGGTATCCTTTGCCTGTAACTAGTTGCTGGTTTGAGGGCAGTGAAGCCGGAGTACTCCTGTTTCATCATTTTTCTGATACCACTCTCCTCATGTATAATTTCAAAAGGACTCCTATCTCACATCCATTTGCTTATGTGTAATGACAAACTCTCCTACCTTTTCCCATATAGGCAACAAGCAAAACAAGAGAATACAACTCTACATCTACAGTGTCTGGGCAATGTGATATCTTGTAAATCAAGTTTAGGTGTTGTTAGCTAACTCGTGTATAAAGTGGTACATTTGACCACCTAATACTCACAATGTACAATGAAGAGCCAATTTTTTTTTTTTCAGGCAAGGCACGGCTTCTCACAGTGGCCCCTGTTGATATTTTGGATTGATTAATTATTTCTTCCTGGGGATTTTCCTGTGTTTTGTAGGATGTTTTGTAGTATCCCTAGCCTCTATCCAGTGGATGTCAGTAGCACCCTTCCACCAACCTTACGACATAAAAAATGTCTCCAAACGTTGCCAAATACCTTCTGAGGGGCAAATCTCCCACAACCAAAAACCACTGAAATAAGGAGAAAATGTGAAGAAACATAGAGCTGTCAAGAGTCCAAAATCACTGCATAATTGTTAGAGTGGAGCTGTTACGGTGGCTGGCCCTGGAGTCAAATCCTTTGGGTTTGGATTCTCATCCTTACAACTTTTCTAACTGTGAGCAATGCACTTAACATTTGTAAACATGTTTTCTTTTCTTCAAACCGACATTGTGATAGGAGCTATCTCATGAGTCGTTAGGAGGATTCAGTGAGCCCTCAGTACAATGCCTGCATACAATGAGTGCATGTTCCATTAATGTAAGCTTTCATTATTATCAAGCTAGGCTGGGACAATGAGGAGTACCCACATATTTACTCACCTTCCTCAAAGTGGTAGGATTTATTTGGTCAGAAATTTCTGTGTCCTGGTTATGCACAAATAGAATTTTGAAAAAATTCAGTTTCAAGGTTCTTTATAGACATATCTGCAGGGGTATTTATGAGGCTTCACCAACTGCAAGATGGTCTATCTCTGGAGGAAAATTCTGTCATGACCATGCAGATTGCCTCTGCAGTTAAATAATAATGCACCATTGTTTACGAAGCCTGGGATTTCTTTCTCAATACATCTTTCTTTCCTCCTTCCCTCCCTCCCTCCCTCCCTGTCTCCCTTCCTCTCTTCTTCATTCCTTCCTTCCCTCCTTCCTTTTTTCTCTCATCCTCCTCTTCCTTCTAGTTCTTCTCTCATTGTCGTTTTCTTCCTCTTACTTTCTTAAGTTCTGTGTATAAATTTCATTTGATTGGAATCCTTTAGCAATAAATAAAATTTAAAATCGTGAAGTTGGGATCTTTGTTTTTGAATCTCTACAGTTTCTGTTTCTTAGCAACAGGTCCCACATCCCCTCAATGTGTCAGGTCTCAGCTCAGTGTCTTTAAACCAAGCCACTGTCCAAATCAGAATAAAGTGATAGGCCGGAGTGGTAAGGAAGAGCTTCGTGAACACTCAAAGCCTGGAGTGTTCACTCAAAGCCTGCATCTTCTTTGATGACGCTTTCAGAGAAAAGTTAACACCTTTGCCAGACAGGGAGTTCAGAACGACAACAGAAGAAATGTTCAAGAGCAGCCTGACAGAACAGACCACCCCATTATATTGGTTCTTCTGGGGTCCCAGTCTTAGCCAGTGGAGTGTTTCTCTCTTCCTAACCTTTGCAAACACAAATGTCGATGGAAGGTGGAGAATTTTGCAATTCTCTATTATGCGTTACATACAATGATTAGAAGATCACAGCTTAAGGTCCACAGGTAGAAAATGTGCCTTTTACAAAGCTTTTATGTCTGTAGTAGCGTTTCTCTTTTCAGAGGGACAAACTTGCATTAAAGCTCGTATCTCTCCTATAGAAACTTACTTAATCCTGGGAAACAAAGGCAGCATTCCAGTACGCTAATATTTTTCTCCCATTGAAGATTGAATTTAGGCAGGCACATATTAAAGACTATCAATTGCTTAATAAACTGCTTCCCTGGCTTCAAACAATTATTTTTCCAGCATTGGATAGAAGGGTCTTCACTGTCTTCTAGGCCAACTTGAACAAGCTACTTCTACATTTTAGGGCTTATAACATTTTCCCTTCCTCTTTTGGTGTTGTTTTTGTATTTATTAAATTATTTCTAAATGTCAACTAAAATGAATTGACATTAGTTTAAATTAAGACAAAATTTAAACTAATGTCAGCAAAAATATATATATATGCCGTAAATAAAATTATAAATATATATATAAAAGTATAAAAAGCATATATATATATATATATATATATATTCTTTTTTTTTTTCTCCTGGGATAGCTATAGGAAGCAGGGAATCTAGGGAATCTTAACAATTGAAATCAGAGACTTGATGTATTCATTTAACAAACTTCTATTGAGAACTTGCTGTAGTATATCCCAAACTCTGAGATCGACGTGGAGCAAAACAGTCACTTCTTGATTTCCTAAAACGTAAAGTCTGTGTTGACGAGATTATCTGTTTCCAATTCTTATTGTGGCTTCTTTATTGGTTAGTGGATTCATTTGCTTAGTTTTCTGTATGTGACAGTATACACAGTTCCTAACATTTCCTGGGTTACATCCTTTCAATTTCTCAACTTGATGAAAGAGTAGTTTTTCTCTGGTTGTTCTATCAAGAAAATCTTGGAGGGAGGCATTCCTGGATTAAGCATATTGGGATGTGAAAATAGTATACTATCAGTGGTCCTGTTTGGGTCTGTCTGTAACAATCTCTCTAAAGAGTAAAACTGTCCTTTACTGGGGTTGAGGAGGAGCAATAACCTGTTTTTATCTCTTCCAGCAGCTCCACTAGCAAAGATAACCAGTGCCTCCAATTCCTCAAACTTGACCCCCCAACTCATTGTAGATTTAGCTTGCAGGACTCTCTAATTGCTTACCAGCTCCCAACATGTTGCTACTATTGTGTCTCATTCTCTTTGTCCTTGAGCATGATACTTTTAATTTACCTTTAAAAAAGCAGTTTCCTGTCATCTTATTGCACATTTGGAGATTTATTGCATTTCTTGCCCATGTGTAAACTGGTATCTTATCTGTATGTTTCCTGTAGGTGTACTTTATAGGAAGCTTCATTTGACTATTGCTCTTCAAAACACCTACAATTGATGTAGCCCTTCTCAATTTATGCAGTTGCTTTGATGAAATCCCACTTGGTTAGATATTCACTTAATCAGTGTTGTTCTTGGGATCAAAAGCTATGTATTTTTCAGATACACTGATATGACCAAATTAACACAGAAGACAATTATTTCCTTATAAATTCTCAGTTGTCTTGAGAAATCTATTGATAATTTCATGTCATCATCACTTTGTAGTGATATGAATACCTAGACTACTGATTTATAATGGGATTGGCTAGATTCTTCTCTGCTTTTTTTCTGTGCTACTAACTTCAGAGGTGGAGAATCGTATCACTGAAAGGACCATGTTACTTCACACAATAAGATGTTTTATCTTTTAATATTGGAAAATGTGTCAAAATTTTGACAATGCTAACAAAGATTTTAATGAGAGGAAAGAGAAGATATTTTATGTTGCTATGCAGTAAGGAAAATTTGAATACAGGAGTTTGTACCGTCAGACACTGATGTATGTTAGCAGAGGTTACCTTGTATTATCTGAATAAGATATACCTAACTAACTTCACTAACGAATACTAAAAATATCAGGTGATGACATTAATGACTATCTAACTTCTATTTTCTCCCTCATTGCTTAGGGTTTTTCTTTTTTTTTTCTTTTGAGACACGGCTTACTGTAGCCTCGACCTCCCTGGACTCAGATGACCCTCCCCCATTAGACTCCTGAGTAGCTGGGACTACAGGCACACACCTCCACTCCTGGCTAATTTTTGTGTATATACTTTTTTTAGAGATGGGGTTTTTCCATGTTGTTCAGGCTGGTGTTGAACTCCTGGTCTCAAGCAATCCACCTGCCTCAGCCTCCCAAAGTGCTAACCACTGTGCCCAGCCTTATTGCTTAGCTTTTAATTATGCCTCTATTTCAGCGTTTACATGTTGGAATTATTAGGTTGATGCAAAAGTATTGCATCTCTATTTCAGTGTTTACATATTGGAATCATGAGGTTGATGAAAAAGTTATTGTGGTTTTTGCCAAAAACTAACAAGCTAATAATTGTGGGCTTTTAAAAAATATTGAATCTCTGACCCCAATGCAGAATAATTAAATCTTTATTTCTAAGAATAGCATCTGGACAGTACTATTTTATTAAGCTCTACAGGTGATTATAGTATGGAGGCAGGATTGAAAACTACTGATTGCTCTTTATGTCATATAGGAACATGAAAATGAATTTATATTCTGCCCCTTTGATGGTGCATTTGGCTTTGACTTCCTGCTGTAACTTGACCTCAGGATCTGTGAGATCCATAGGTTCTAAATATTAATTATTATTTTGTTTAGAGACCTAATATCAGAGAATCCTAACATTTCAGCATGCTGAGCTCTAAAATATAAAGAGGATTGTAAAGAATTTCATTGTTGTCTAGTACTTAAAACATAAAAGCTGTTTTGTGCTTTCTCTGTAAGCAAGCTGGGAGATTGTATGGAGAGTTAATTACTCAAGGCTGGATTATTTTGAATAAATGTATAACCATTCTTTTATTTCATAGGTAAGTGCTTTACAATACTATATGTTATATCTTATATTTTTCTCTCTACTATATTGATATTGGCTTCTCCGGATAACACTATCTTTTTCCTATCTAACATACGCTGTCGGTTTTTTGTGAATGTCAGGGCAGTAAAAATGAGATTGCAGATACTAAGTCATGAAAAGTTGAAGGTTTTGGAATCTAGATCAGTTTTGGGGAGTATTAAACGTCATGGAGTGTCAAAAAAGATAGCAATCTCTGAAAGGACTTCCTTGATAAAAATTGTTCTTAGGGAATGTTGGTTGTTACAGTGATAGAAGAAACAGAAATCATTTATCCAATATTCAATTATTTATTTTAAAAATCCATTTGTGCCTACTATGTGGCAGACAACATCTTAGACAGCTTAAATGGGAAGCCAGATTGAAAAAGATAATATGTTAATAAGTATGAAAATATGTATGCATTAATTTGCATGTTAAAAATATTTGATTGATGCTGAGGAAGAAATAAGATACTATCTAATAATATTTCCTTACAAGATGCTTTAAAAAATCTTCTAGGATTCTTAAAGCCAGGATGGTTTCTGCTTTTCTATATTATCTAGGTCCCCAAGATGATTAAAAAATGGGTAGAAGGAGAATGGCTCTGGCAATTACTTAGTCTTTGAATTCCTAAGGGTCACTGTTCTTTAAACTCTGCTTTTTGGGTCCTCCAGTAACTTCCGCTTTTGAATTGCTCCTAAATCCTAAACTTTGCCTTGTTTTTGCCTGGTTGAAACTGTGTTTCTTTAACCATGTATTTTCCACATTTATTGGATGATTCAAGCCCCCCTTTTTTTTGGCGTGGATCATAAGTCGAAGACCAGAAGTGATATCTTTATATGTTATGATCAATTTTGAAATCATTGTGAAATGATTTTCATCTCTCTTGACCTTATGATTCTTATGACCCTTCAACTGTTGCAGTAATTTCTACAGATTTTAAACATAATTCATAATTTTCCTTCGGAAGCAGCTTGCTCATTATTTTCACAAATTATTTATATATTGAAAACTAATAATAGAAATTTAATTGTTATATAATATTATGCTGTCGATTAATATTAAAATTATTCTTTAAAAAAATAGTTCTCAACCAGGAGAAATTTTGTCCCATAGGGGATATTTGGCAGTGTTTGGAGACTTTTTTTTATTGTCATGACTAGAAAGCCCTACTGGCATCTAGCGGGTAGAGGGTAGGGATGCTGTTTAATATTCTACAATACGTAGGACAGCCAAAACAAAGAATTATTTCCTGTCTGAAATATCAATAGTGCTGTACCTGATAAACCTCATCTTAAAATTATTCTAAGAACAAAACCATATTGTTGAATTTTTAATGTATGCTTGAAAGTCATGGTACTATAATTTTTATCTAGGGAAAAGATAATTTAAAAGCATTTATGCTTTGGGTCTTCTTTCTTTTACACATTAATGTATTCCTTCTAAAGCTCTAAATTGAGTAGGCTAAGTGATTTTCTTTCTACAATGTTCACCTACCTATAACCACGAGTGCTTTCTCTTAAGTGCAAGCGAAAGCTGTCTTCTTAGCCAGTTATGCCAGATTCATTATTAAGAAAATGAATACCCTGTAGATAAAATATGTTCCCATTTCAAAATAAATTACACATTGAAGGGATATTGCCCAATTTTAAAAAAGCGTTTCTTTGGCACAAATCAAAATTCTATTTCTATGTTCACCATATAGTTACACCTCTAATATCTAAGCTCGATGTCTGGATTTGCAAGGGAATGTCAATGAATGTGAATACACAAGCTCTCTAGAGTGCTAAATGTTAGAGTTGATATATATATATATGTGTGTCTGTATATTTATATAGAATTTATGAACATATTGCTTCTAGATTTTACTGGCACCTAACATAATGCCTTTCAAGCAATATTGTGATATTGTGAAATATAGTTAGCCATGTCTGTATTTTTGTAAGAAAAATATTTTGTTGTTGAATATATTTGTATACATATTGTGATTATATGTCCTATAGGCTTAATTTGTATTCATAAAAATAGTAAAAGAAAGCAAAACCGTTTCTTCTGTAAGGCTTCTCTGATTCCTCCAGTCTTGACCATATCCATAGCATCCCAGGTATGTCACTGTTAATCTACTGCTAGATTATTTCAAAATGTCTATGTTCTGTCTCTTGCAAATGACTAGAAATTTTTATTTCGACCCTGGATCTGTCACGTTGCCTGACACATATTAAAACATTCATGTTTTATGTGATATTTTAATGTGATAGTTTCTGCAACAGGGGTAAATTCCATGTTAATGCAAACCCAGTTCGTTGTTTTGTTAATTTTTTTTTTAAGTCAGTCTTATTCCAGAGCTATGAAAAGATTTCATCATGTGAATTAAAGATGAATATTTGTCTTATCTACAGTTAGTCTTCCTTCTGTGTTCTCAAAAGCATCCCATTTTTGTTCAGATAGCCATGCATCTTCCCACAGCCCACATGACTCAAATGAAATGCCCACATTTGTAGGTACAGGGCCTGTGTAGTTTAGGAGGTAAGTGTTGGGAAATCCATCCTCCTTTCCAGAGAACGGTTTAGGAATTCATAATTAAAATCCAAGCACTTGGGACTTGGGGAGACTAATTATTCATAAGCAGAAATAGCCCCCATTGTTAGGAGACAGGATAGTTTTCTTCTCTTCTTCACTGTACAGGAACAAGCACTCTGCTGCTTCAGCAGCTGCTGGCAGCCATCTTACTGCTGTGGAGAAAGTCTTTCCAGTCAACACAGAGAAGGAGAAAGCTGAGGCAAGATCAGAGGGGTAGAGCTGGAACTGTGACTACCCCACACCTGGAGATTATTCTACTTTTGATTTAGATTATGTGAGAAAGCATCTTTCTATATTTTGTAAGCTTTTTATTACTTGTAGGCTAAGTAACAGAATGTTAGAAATTCCCAACCCTCTCCTTTTATTAAAAAAATCATTCGTATCTGTTGACTTTTGTCTGTAATTCAGGCTATAATCACCCATCACACATTCAGCTATTTTCTCTTCTCTCTACTTTGTCTTCCTGCACCTGGAAATTTCTGTTCGTATCTTTTCTTTTATCCTGAGGCCTGCTGATAACTGCTTTTACATTCTCAACGTTCCCCAGGTGAATTAGCAAGACGTCTTTACATCAAATACATTTTCTCTCTAAGAGAAATTCCAGTGCTAGCTGTTAAGACATTAAAATTTTTACGTTTTCCCAGTTTTTCTGTTGTGAAAGATTAAAGAATACTAAAGGAGGTATAATATAGTGGTTAGCAGCTCAAATCTGCAGTCAGTTTGTTTTCAAATTTTGGCCTCACTACTTAGTGACCTGGGCAAGTCATTTAACCTTACTAAACCTCAATTTCGTAATCTAGAAGACCAGTAAGCAAACAGTGGCCCACAGACGAAATCAAGTATGCTATCGTTTTAACAAACTTCATTGTAATGCAATCACACTTACTTGGTTATGGATTGCATATGAAGCTTTTGAGCCATAATAGCAGTGGAGTAGCTGGGGCAGAGACTGACTAATCGGCAGGCAAAGCCTAAGGTATTTGCTATTTGGTTCTTTCCCAAAAATGTTTACTAACTTCTGATCTAGATAGTTGGCTAAATAAAAATCTCATAGGATTGTTCTGAGGGTTGAATAAGATAATACACATAGGTAGTTAACATGGCAAGTAGAAGGTATACACCTGCAATAAATGTTAGCTGCCATTATTGTTAATAATAGTAACGTTCAGGAAAAGATCAGTTGGTAGATCAAAAATTATTTGAACGAATACCCTCCTCACCATTTTTTTGCAGTTGTGGAAAATGACTGCCATGAGGACACATGATATAGTTTTATTGAACAATATTTATTAGCAAGAGGAAGAAAACAATATTTATTTCTGGAGTCAGTCCCCCAGGTGAGGTATAAATATAATTACGAGACTGCATAAATATATTTATACCACCCTGGTGAGACTACAATACTTTAAGTCTTATTTTTCATCCAGGGGAAATGAATGTTATTTTAAAAATCATAACTCATTGCTGTTGTTAATTCAATAATCACAATTGTGTATGGGGCTGCATTAGGGGAGAGTATATCACTAGTGTTCGGCCAGACAGCGGAACAATTAATAGAATCCCCATTTCCCCTAAGAGGCTGATTTGTCATGTCAAAGTTACTCTGGTCTGGTGCAACACAGATGGTGTTGTGACGGCACAAAATGATGAGTGCCACATTGTTCTTTCTAATGATCTTCTTCTGCTCAATTCATCTTGTTTTGCAGCCTTGGATCTCTGCTACATGCCTGTTTTTAAAATAGGGGACATCCGGTAGAGGAAGTCAAAGAGGACGTTGCTTCTTTTGCTATTTTTCTGATTGTTAAGTGGGTCCAGAAAGTATGAAAACATACTATGAATATGAAAATGAACAAATATTATCAGCGTTATCACATAAATGAAAAAATAGTAAACTTTTCTTAAAAACAGTAGAATATATCCTACTTTTATAAGAAATACATTCTGCTAAACTAGTTTAATTATCTCTATGACATGGTTCTGGGTATGATAATAAAGGAGAACTTATACATATTAAAATGAACACAGTTAAATTTTTACCCTCTTCCTTAATTCACTATTGAGAGGATATATAATAGGTTAGAGAATCAATAAAAATAGTGTAAATGTCAATAGAGAAAATAAGATAGTTCATATAATAAGGAATCTCAAATTCAAAAACTGACATTATAATAGTGTACTATTAAAATATGCCTTGATTAAAATGGATGGTTCTGTCAATTGAGTCAGGAATAAATTAAAATTACATTCAAATTTGTACTGTTCTGAAATTCATTGTATCACTTTTCACTTTTTGCCCTTCTGTAATTTCTGCTTGTTTAGATGTTGAGGTAAATGCTAAATATTAAGAGGAGTTTCCTTCATCCTATAAATCTTGCCAAACATTGTCCTGAGAATAATAGCTAGAAAATATGGAATAGTTTTCAGCAACTTTTAGAGTCTGTGCAACTCTTAACGACACTCAGCATACATGTAAATCATCAGTTTTAAACTATGTTTTAAAATGTTTGCAATAATATTTTAATCAGCAATTATACCAACTCCATATTTGTGAGAAGAATGTCATTTGTAATCTTTCACTTATTTATCAGTATTAAACTTGATAAGCGTTACCTTGAATCATCAATTATAGGCCTCATCCAGCCACATTTTTTCTTTTCTTTCTTTTTTTTTTTTTTTTTTGGCAAGGTCTTGGTCTCATTTTGACCAGACAGGAGTGCAATGGTACAATCACAGATCACTGCAACTTCAAACACCTGGGTTTAGGGTATCCTTCTGCCTCAGCCTCCCGAGGAGCTAGTACTATAGACACATGCCACTGTGCACAGCTAATTAAATTTTTTTTTTTTTTTTGTATAGATGAAGTCTTGCAATGTTGACCAGGCTGGTCTAGTACTCCTGGTCTCAAGTGATCCTCCTGCCTTGGTCTTCCACAGCCAAGATCTTCATTCTGTTTTTAACTAAAGTACAAAATCTTTCACAATAAGATATTTTAAATGGCTTTAATTGTATATCACTGTGGATATCCTAATCAAACTTCCTTTTAAGTCAATGAGGCAGTTTATTCCAGACTCCAGATTCATTAACTCCTAATTCACTCTTTACTTACTTTCAACTCTGAAATGTTTGTTCTATTGCAGCATTTTGATGTTGTTTGTAAATCTGTCCAATGATAAATATTTTTAAACATATTTTTCCTCCAAAAACGAGAAAACATTCAAATACTAGGAAAAACTCTCAGTAACTGCATATTAATACTTGGGTATACTTTTGTCTTCAGTAATAAAAGTTACAATATTTTGATGCTGAAATGACAGCTTTAGGTAGTATCTGCAAGATACTAAATGTGTTCCTGAGATGTACCACTAAAACTAGCTGCATGTAATCATTCAAATGGTCTTTCCAGGCAATACTGGTATCATAAAGTAATATTTTTCATCTCACTCCTTATTTTAATTTGGTGAACACCTTCTCCTTTTACTGACAGCATACTTCACAGTGGAAAACTAGGCACCCATTTATTGCCAGTTTTTTCCCAGCACGCTGAAAGCTGTATATATTCACTAGATGAAACGTGATTACAATGAAAGATTTCACAATGTTCTTCAATACCAAATCAATAATATAGATGTATATTATTGACTACCAACTGGACTCTGGATATGACAATTTGCAGGATTGGCATTCAGGTATAACCTGTTTTTATTTGTTTTATTTACTCGTTTTCATTGTAGAGTGGTTGGTGTTTTTCCTTATTAGACACAGAAGTGCTGTTCTGTTATGATTAATTTCAGTACATGTTTTCTAGTGTGCACTACAAAAGAAAAATGTTACCCCTGTAGCACATTTTTCAGTAATAAACCGTACAAAAAGTCATCATGCCCTTCTGCCTTCCACTGCACATAGCAAAAAGCTTATTCATATGCTTGGAATATGCACAGTCTTGTCTACTGAAAAATGAAATATGCTCATCATGTTTTAGTAATTGCTCTTCCACATTATATGTTATGTATATGTATGTGCAGATTCTGAGTTGTGCCTTAAAAGAAGGCACTCCCTTCTCTTTGTCTGGGAAATGTTGAGACTAAGAACAGACTTCATGGACCTAGAGATAAAATGGTGAGCTGAGGAGGGTAGAGGCCTCCTTCTAGCCTTGGATTATATGTGAATAAGAAATAAACTTTGATCTTGTTAATCAATTTTATTTATTTATCTGTGTTATAGAAGCTAAGTTGAGCTCTAATATAATCTAATCTCCAAAATTAGAAAAAGATTACATCTATGGTAATAAATCTGGTTGTATCTATATCTATAGTTATTAGAGAAACTGCTTAATATTTCTGAGCTTCAGCTTTTGAATCTATAAAATATAGATGAAAACACCTACCTTACATACTTGTTGCAAGGATTAAATGAGAGGAAATATATGAAGGGCTTTAGCAAACTTTCCAGTGTTATGAGTAAATACTCTAATAGAGTTCAACTATTACTACTGAATTTGATATTTTGGTGCTTTGGAACACAGCTAAATTATTAAATTATTTTTTGTGTGAATAGAGATTAATTTAATAAAGTTCTGTTGCTTTAACCACTCAATGTTGGGATACATTAACCTGATTCTAGACCTGTCCAGTAGATACATCCACCAGTCAGAAAACTCACTCTTTAGCCAGTGATCATGGTTCCCTCAGTTGATTTCTGGTTTGAATATGTTTTATGCGTTAAACAAAATAATGGTTGTAAATTGATTGGCATGTTGTAATATGTTGTAAGTCTGATAATTAGAGACTGTTATTATTTATTATTATTATTATTATTATTTGCTGTTACGTATTCTTCAATTTAGTGGTGAAGAAAAAATGATCCAAAGATTTAAAGTGATTTCTTCAAAGTTCTTCCTCCAGGATTTGGAAACAAGATGGCTGACTAGAGGCAGCCAGGAAGAAAATCTCCCACCAAGAGAGCAGGCCATGGAGAAAACTGGCACACTCTAAGAAAATATTCAGAGGGAAGGCATTGAGAATGGACAGAAAAAGGACACAGACCCTGGGATAAAGAGGGTGGACATTGGGACTATGTATGGGGCTGCCGAGCACCAGGACTTGTCTTTGGGCCCCCCCATGGCTCCTGGGGAACAGATGAGTTGAACAGGCCAGGAGTGGCCTGCTCTCACAAGGGCCTTCCAGAATCATAGCTGCAAGAGACCCCACAAGCCCCACGACACTTGGGATGGCAGGGAGAGAAGTTTGGAGAGGCAGCAGGGGCAGGACTCTAGCTTGTGAGGAGCCCGGAAGGTTTTGCAGGGGGAGGGCTGCAGTGGGGTATGGCCAGGAATACCTATTCACCAAGGCTTGCCATGCTTTCTAGGTGCCCTTGGACTTTGGTGACTGCCAGACCTTGATAGAGAAGGGCAGTCTTGCCTGTGGGATGGGGGCAGTCTGATCTGAGCATCCCCCTGTCTGCTGGCCTCTCCTAGGGCCCCAGCCTTCCCACCTCCACTTACAGCTCAGCCTTGGTTGCCCAACTAAGGTGCTTCCTGGGGCCCATCATTCTAGCTCCTTCACTGGAAGACCACACCTAGCAGATCATACCTAACCACTGCAGAGTTCCACCAATATGCAACCACCCACTTGCAGCTTCCCTTGACTGAACCTCATCCCACTGCTTTGCCATCGTACACTTGTCCATGAGCCCAGCTCCTCCCCATGAACCACTTTGCTGGCACATGTGCATGAGCAGACTTCCTCTCCCCTCATCTCCTGTCATGTGCACATGCACCTTCTTGCCCCATTGCTGCTGGCACAAGTGTGCACACACAGGCACTGCTGCTTCTTTTCTGACAATGCATGAAGGCCAGCTACTGCCCCTACTGGTGCCCTGGCCCTGCCAATGTGTGGGCACCCCACTTCACCATCACTCTTATTGATGTGTGTGCAGATGTGGATCCTGCTGCCATCATCCCCAAGAACGCCTGTGGCTGGTACCCCACTTTAGAGGGTTGTTGCCAAGGGACTGGAAACACTGGTCTCCACCAAGTACTGTGGGTGTCTAACCTCAAGGGGCTAAGGAACAAAGCCAGGAAACCAGTACCAGCCCCTCAGGGCTAGAGAACACAGTTTAGAAGTGATGATCCCTCTTTCCCCGACTGAAATCTTCCAGGATGAAGCCAGTTGATTGAATCCACCTTACACCACAATTAAACTCTCAAGGGAATTAAAAATAAAAGCAAAAAAACAAACCCAAATCTTATCCGAAAGACAGCAACTTCAAAGATTAAAGGACAATCAGCCCACTCAGATAAGACAGCACAAGTGCAAGAACTCTGGCAACAGAAAGAGCCCCAGTGCCTTCCTACCTCCAAAAACCACACTAGTTAACCAGCAATGGTTATTTACAAGGTTGAAGTGGCTGAAATAACATACATATAATTCAGAATCCAGATAGGAATGAAGATCATTGAGATTCAAGAGAGAATTGAAACTCAACCCAATGAGTCTAAGGAATCCAGTAAAATAATATTAAAAATGTAAAACAAAATAGGCATTTTAAGAAAGAACTGAACTGATAGCGCTCACAACTCACTACATCATTTCATAATAGAGTTGGTAGTATTGACAGCAGAATTGACCAAGCTGAGGAAAGAATTCCAGAGGTCGAAGACTGGTGCTTTGAGTCAACTGAATCAGACAAAAATAAAGATAAAAGAAGATAAAGAATGAACAAAACCTCCAAGAAATATGAAATTATGTAAAGAGACCAAATCTGTGACTCACTGGCATCTGTGAAAGAGAGAGAGAGAGAAAGAAGGCAACTTGGAAAACATATTGGAGGATATTGCTCATGAAACTTTCCCAACTTACCTAGAGAGGCCAACATTCAAATTTAGGAAATGCAGAGAACCCCATTGAGATACTATACAAGATGACCATCATTAAGACACGTAGTCATTAGATTCCCCAAGCTCAATGTGAAAGAGAAAAATATATATAAAAAGCAGCTAGAAATTAGGAGCAGGCCATGTACAAAGGGAACCATCAGGCTAACAGCACACTTTCAGCAGTAACCCAAACAGCATGCTGCTGGTACAAAAACAGACAGATGGACTAATAGAACAGGTTAGAGAACCCAGAAATAAAGCCACACACCTACAACCATCTGATCTGCAACAAAGTTGACAAAAATAAGCAATGGAGAAAGATTCCTTATTCAATAAATGGTGCTTGGATACCTGGCTAGCCGTAGGCAGAAGATTGAAACTGGACGCCTTCTTTTCATCACATACCAAAATCAATTTAAGGTGAATGAAAGACTTAAGTATAGGACTTAAAACTATAAAACCCCAAAAGAAACCTAGGAAATACCATTCTGGACATAAGCCCTGGCAAAGATATTATGGCAAAGATGCAGAAAGCGATTGCAATCTAAACAAAAAATTGACAAATGGGACCTAATTAAACTAAAGAGTTTTTGCACAGAAAACTATCAACAAAGTAAACAATAACCTACAGAAGGAGAAAAATTTTGCAAGCTATGTATTCAACAAAGGTCTAATATCCAGAATCTGTAAGAAACTTAAAGAAATCAGCAAGAAAAAAACTAACAACCTCATTAAAAGTGGCAAATGGACATTTTTCTAAAGAAGACATACATGCAGCCAACAAGCATAATAATAATTAAAAAAACAACATCACTAATCATTAGAGAAATGCAAATCAAACCCACAAAGAGATACCATCTCACCTAAGTCAGAACGTCCATTATTAGAAAGCGAAAAATCAACAGATGGCTATGGGGAAAAGAGAACACTTACACACTGCTGGTGGATATGTAAATTAGTTCAGACACTGTGGAAAGCAGTTAAGTAATTTCTCAAAGAACTTAAAACAGAACTACCATTCAACCCAGCAATCCCATTTTTGGGTATACATACAAAGGAATATAAAACATTCTACTAGAAAAATACATGCATTTGTATGTTCATTGCAGCACTGTTCACAATAGCAAAGACATGGAATCAACCTAAATTCTCACCAATGGTAGACAGGATAAAGAAAACGTGATACAGACAGAACATGAAATACCACGAAGCTATAAACAAAGAAGGAGATCATGAGTTTGTAATGATGTGGGTGGATCTGGAGGCCATTATCCTAAGCAAACTTAGGAATAGAAAACCAGATACCGCATATTCTCATTTATAAGTGTGAGCTAAACGTTGAGTTTACCCATGGACACAAAGAAGGGAACAGTGGATTCTGGGAATTCCTTGAAGGTGGAGGGTGGGAGGAGAATAAGGATCAAAAAGCTACCTGTCAGGTACTATGCTTATTGAACCTGGGAAACAAAATAATCGGTATAGCAAATCTCTGTGACAATCCGTTTACCTATGTAACAAATTTGCCCATGTACCCCTGAAGCAATAATAAAAGTCTTTTTTTAAAAAAGACAAAGTTCCTTCTGTATTCTATGTATTTTCACTTTTGAGTAAAGTAGATCAAATCAAACTAGCTTAAGTAATAAGAAAGATTTCATTTAAAAGATGCTGTGGTAGCTGACAGTGTCAAAGGCAAGGCTGACCACTCAGTTTATATGTGTATGTGCTTCTTGGTGCCTGCAGTGTGGAATTTTTTTTTTCAAGAAATTAACGTTTTCTGTATTTAATCTTTTGAGCATTTTACCATAATATTTTAAGATACGGGTAATTGTATAGATTTACTTCAGACTTTAAATTCCTTGTGAAACGCCTTAACATTTTCATATGAAAGTTTCATTATAATTCCTGTTATAGTGGGCATAGTGGTTAGAAGCTGGACTCTGGAATTAGACACCAGTGTTTGAATCTTGATTTTGCCATATACTCGATATGGGACTGCAGAAAATTAAATTCTCTGAGCCACAGTTTTCCAACTTAAAATCAGAATACGAAGAATACCTATTTTGTGCATTTTTTGTGATCATTGAGTTAATATATGCAATGTACATACAAGAGAGATTAATGTTATTACTACAGAAATACAGTTTTGAAAATAATTTTGTCTTGAGAATGTAAAATATTTTAAGTGCCAAAAAATTGATTTAATGTTAATTATTTAAATCTAAAGCTTAGTATCTTTTGTAATTTTTTGAAAATATTTAGTCTAATCTTTCAAATATGGCTCTTTGTGTTCTAATTGCACAGATGTTAGAGCTTTTAAGCCCTACCTCATATTTCTGTTATGTTCTTTTTGCAGAATCTGTCTTTTTATACGTTAATGGAGATATTTTCAAAAGCCAAGTGGCCCTTTGCTTTCAAATGCCAAGCAGCCCTTGGTTTTAACATAACTGAAACTTAAGCATCATTGATAAACACAACCTTGTGCATGCTGGGATGAAAAACTTGCTGTTTCAAATCTCTGCACAGGCCCCCGTAGTGCCACACTGTTGAAAATTATGCACTTTTATTAATACCTTGAACTCTTTTACCAAGATATTGTTTTTAAAAATTGACCAGTTTATCAGGGGGATGCAATCAACCTTGCTCTGTCTCAGCTGGCACTGAGCCTGGATCACTGGTCCTGATTCACCCTTTACTTCAGTTGTGTTTCATTTGTCTCTGTCCTTATCTGTTTTTCCTGTAGCAGTTCTCCTTGAGACCATCTCAATACATCGACACCTTCTATTAAACTGGAAGTTAGGGTTAGAGATGTAAGCCGTTTTCATTAAAGTCTCCTTGACACCTATATAAATTACTCACTCCCCTCACAAACCTAATCTGAACCAAGATTTTCCAAGATGCAGACCTTGCCAGGCCACACAGCCTCTTTTAACTTCCTCTAGGGAAATAGCAGCTTGTATAATTGACTGCTTAATATAGAGGCTAATTATGTGTTTAAGAATCAAAAAGATCTTCTCTAAGGTGATCTTGTGTTCATCTTCTATGTAACTAATTAGCAATTTTTCTGGATCAAAAGTAATTTTCAGTCGTTACCTGACCTAAAACATTTTAAGATATTTTATTTTAGAAGGAGAAATGACATGTAGACAGATACCTGTAAACTAACATGGGAAAAGTACTCTAAAAGTCGTGAAATGAATATGTTTTGGAAAAGTAGATGATAAAATAATCCCCCTACTCCCTGCCTGCCCCTGCCCTGCCAAAAGATAAGCAAAAGGCAATACCTGACTTGGCAATTAGGCTTTTGTGAGGCAGCTTGGAATGTGATTATTGTGTATGTAGAAGAAACATGTTAATGAATCCAAATCACTGATGCACAAATAGGTTTCGATCCCAATTCCTCTTAAATAGGGGGCTGCTTCTCTTTCTGCAACTCTGCTACTTTTTTGCCCCTTCAATATTTTGGGTTCAAAATATTTAAATTAAATTTAGTAAATGTGAGAGAATTTGGCACTTTGAAGTGGACAAAAAAATTTTGATTTGCTTGATTTTGTGTAAGATTATGGAATTAAAGGTTTTACTTAATTTAAACACAAGTGTTCAGGAATTCATCTGTCAGTGAAGGTGTGATATACCTGCTTGCTGCCACAGATAAGAGTCAGATGCATTACAACACATGCATTCCTGCTGTGGTTCTTTCTCCCTTTTCTTTCAAGTATTAGTGAAAGTAGTTTCTGATCCAGGAGGGCTATTTGTCATAGATTACATTTATTTCTGTGTCTTAGTTCTCATTATGGAGAACATCATTGGAAAGATATCACACTTTCATAGATGACTAATCTATGATTAAGACAGATCACTCATTGCTTCATAAGTAACATCTGGCATCAAAGATAATTCCATTGACTTGAAATCTCATAAAATGTAACATCATTAGATTGAAGAAAAGACTGTCATTATTTCTAGTTATAATGAAAGATTTCTACCAGAAAGTCGCATAAAGGTACTTTATAATTTTCCCCAAAGATCTATAAAGTGTCAAACACATTTCTTGAAGTTATCCTAGAAGTTTGCTTCCCCATGACAGAAGATCCTTGAACAGTGAGGAAGAAGGTGTAATGCTGAGGAACAGAACATGCTTTGCAGAGTGGCTTCCAATTTGCTGACACTTGTTTTGCTGATCTATAACCACAGATACTAAAAGAAGAGAAAATTGATTTCTAATGAAACATATGTTTCTGAAGCCAATATGGTTCATAAACATTATTGCTTTCCCCCCAGATAATAAATTTTAGTGAAAAAATTCTGCACATTATTATATCATTGATAGGTTTGAATTGATGAGAAGGCTTTATTGTTTGCTGGAAATAAATAAAGAATTCTTTTATTTTTTTCCCAATCTATAATGATGTCAAGTCAATGCTGGGAACTCTCCTGAGTTTATATTGGGTAACTGTTTCTCTAACAAACATAATAACGTATATCACAGTTATTAATAATATGCTCCCAAATTATTATACAGTAATAATAAAGACTCAGAGAATAATAATAAAGAATTTCTTTAAAGAAATTCTGATTTGGAGCTTTAATTCAGAAATTAAATATTTTCAAGAATTTTATTTACTCTAATTCTGATCGCTTGTTTTTGAAAAGCTTTGCTCATCCATCTTTCCTAGGGTACAATGAAAAATTTCCATCTATACTATTATTCCTCAAAAATAATGTAATTTTAAAGGAATTAAAATAATATGTACTTATGGTAAAAAGGAGTATGAGTTGATTATTATACACTTTTCATTTATAGCATATAAAATAATGTATGTATAAAAATCTATTGATCTATTGAAAAATCTATTGATGCTATGGCATATTAAAACATTCATACACATGGTTTTTGAAAGCATTTTCTATTTTTAATTTGCATATTTTTAACTGATGATTTTTCCTCCTCTAAGAAACAGGTGGGACAGAATCAGAAAGCAGAAGGGGGTTGAATTTATGGTACATAGAAAGTTGTTTCTGTGAATACTACCTTAAATTCTGATTACATTATCATGAAGAGTTTTCTATATTTTAAATAAATAATTTTAGAAAAGCCATCCACATTAATATATATTTTCCTTTGCCAAAGCATTATGCTTCCTTTAGATCTTGGCTACCTTGTTTGCAAAAGAAAACCAAAACTGAAATTCCCAAACCCCCCAAAAAACCACAAACACAAAAAACTGTCAAATAAACTCTATATTTATTCAAATGATCATAAATGACAGTCTTAAGAAAGACTAAGAATGTATTTACTAAATAAAGTATCTTGAAGCTTTGTGTATTAATGTGTATGTGTGTGTGAACTTAAAATGCAAAAGCATTTAGGGGCTACATAGATTGTTTTTTAAAAATTTGACCGTAATCTTGAAGAAAAGAGAATTAACATTTATTTTTGATTTTTTATTTTTAAATAAAAATTCTTTTCATATTAAAAGATGGGGTTTCACCATGATGGCCAGGCTGGTCTTGAACTCCTGACCTCAGGTAATCCACCCACCTTGGCCTCCCAAAGTGCTAGGATTACAGGCATGAGCCACCACACCCAGCCAGGAATTAACATTTTTAAAGTACTGATTGCCTGACACTCTGCCAGTGGCTCTACATTTATATCTTTAAATCTTTTTCATAATTCTTTAATATATTTTTACTCATTAGGCCATTGAAGCTTTGAAAAGTTAAGTAAAGCATTCAGAGTTACACAGCTATTGCATGCTGGAAATATATTTCAAATATATAAATACTTAACTTAAAAAGCACATGTTCTTTCCATTACATCTCTCTGGGGCCATCACTGTTCAATTATCAGAGTCTTAGCGAAGTCTACTTCTTGTGAAAATATTGGTCAGATGTCAGCAACAGTTAGACCTATAGTTAGTTTTTAGTTAAGTAGGTTTTCTACATGAGGAAAAGTTGTCTGGAATGAAAACATTTCCGTTAAATGGGAGAAGCAAGGCCCATTTAAAAGTAAGAAAAAGGGTGTAAAGGATCTGTTATTTTACTCCGTTTGCAAGGTAACAAGTGAGACTGCAGTTGCTTTCTCTCTCTCTCTCTCACACACACACAGCACTCGATAACATAATATTTTAATATTTCTTGGTCAGAGAAATCATTTTTTGCTTACGGTAAAAAGCAGCAACCAGAGCAATAACTTGCCACAGCCTCTCATGTTCCAGTTCTCACAGGGCGAGATGATGAATGCCAGATATTTATCTACCTGTGCAATGTGCTGCATCACAGAAGAACCCCAGACTTTCATTGGGGTAGTCTGTAGAGAGATTACTCATATTACCTTAGATAGAAGTAAATCTCCAGGATAGCAGAGGACGGTATTTCTAGATTTATTCCTCTGAAATGTGAGGAAAAAGTCTCTGGGTGGCAGTGGGGTAGGAAAGGCTGTCATGTTTCCTGTTGTGGAATGTCTCTAAATCTTTCTAGAGGAATACACCATCACTAGCTTACATATTCAAACATACCCTTTGCTCAAAAGGCCTAGACTATGCAGGAATATAAGATACTCATAGAAACTTGTCTCTCAACAAAGCCTTGGCACCAATAATTCCCGTTTTGCTGGACCACTTCTGTAACCTCTGGTTTGAACTGCAGCTTATATATTTGATGAGCTATTCTTTATTTTTCTTTCTTTCCTTTCTATATTTTGGTGAGATTATTAGCCCCAGAAAACAGAACATGAAACAGCAGCTTAAGTCCAAGTAGCCTGGTTGAAAGTATGAAGTTCGGCACTAGGAGCAAGAGATACAGTGAGTGAAACAGGGCAGGAAGGAGGAAAAGCCAAGACAAGCTGATACTTTTAAATTTCCTCCTTGTGGTCCTTCAGATATTCCAGGTTCTGAGAAGGTGCCCTTCTGCCTCCCTATGGCTCATGATGAATGGTGGTTGGTACAACGTTGTGTTACATCACATCAGTCACGTATTTTGTTGCTTCAACTCCTTTCCTTCACCTCCTGTTCTTGCTTCCACGCCCCCAAATCAAGCGTTTGCTCCTTTACCTTGGCTTCAGGATCTGCTTTCCAGAGAATGTTGGTCAAGACAAGTGTTTTGAAGTTTAAGAAACGCTTCCACAAACATCATCTTACATACATCATTTAAAATTAAGATATTTAAAAATAAAAATATCATGAACATAGTTGAACTACTAAATTGTTTAAAGTTCTTATGTAGAAAAACAGCAATTTCCTGCCCTTCTGCCTCCCTGCTCTGCCAATTCAATACCCAAAGGTACTATTTTCAACTTTTGAGCAGTAACTTTCATTTACTTAAGTATTTGTTTTATATGTGTATGGAGTTTCAAAAAATATCAAGTTTAGGGAGTATCTCTTTACTACTTTACAAATAGTTGAGGGGTCATCACGTCTACAGTGATTAGGCTTATTTCATCTGCTGATTTCATTCACCTACTTGTTTTTCTTTTGATTAATAATTGTCTTATTTTTCAATTTTCTTTTTATACATACCTATAATCAATTTTCCCCAAATTTTCTAGCACAATCTACTGAATACCAATAATCCTATTCCAAAGCACCACAGTATCAAATAATACTTCAGTTTTATTTTATTTTCTTAGAAATTTCCTCTCCCACATCTCTATCCATTTGCTCTAACCTGGAATATTTAATCTCTAGGACTAATGCACAAATGTTATCCTGACATTTCCTTAGCTTCTCTCCCCTGTTAGATATTCTTTTTTGTGAATCATTTCTTCCAGTTTTTGGTTTACTTTTTCATTTTTCTGGCACACGTTTTTAGCTTTCTTTAAAAGATCAACATTTTGAGAACCTTTGAACTAGGCCAGTTTATGGGGCTCATCTAGGTTCAAAGTTGGAGAGAAAGATCACTTGAATTTAGCTCAAATTACTTTTTCTTTGATTTATACCAAACTGGAAAACAATATTAGAAAATATATGAGATTTTTATATAGGGTATATATGTGTAAGTGTTTACAGCCCAGATTCTGCTCAAAGTTTTGTGGTCAATGCAGCCTGGACGTAGTACATAAACCTCAAGGTCCTAAATACTACAACTGTATGCTTGCTTCTTATTATTCCATTAGCTTGGTAGAAGGGGTCATGTCAGCATTCAAGGGTCTGACTAATGCTTTCCTGTCTTATGTGTTACTGTAGCATTTGGTCATGACTCAATACTCTTTGTGAAAATGTTTTGATTTTCCTTGAATTCTTGATTTATAGTTTGGCTAGAGGGAATATTCTGAATTGAAAATAATTATTCCCCATAATTTTGGATGCTTGGCCTAACTTTCTATTAACCTCCAACATTACTCTTAAGTAATCCAATGTCATCCTCACTTTTATTCAATTCATTGCGTCACTTTTTTTCTCCACTATTATAAATTTGTGATCTTCCCTGTAACCCATTGAGTTACTTCACTCACCAGCCTTCTCCAGCCTCCTCCCCACCTCCGCTACATTGGTGGCAGTTTCAGGGGTAGAAAGGCAGGGAACTTTCTGGTTAGATGCAAATTTGTTACCTGCCGTTGGCTCTCTTTAGGAACTTTAATAAATATATTTTATTTTTAACTGACAAATGATAATTATATATATGTATGGGGCACTTTTTATGGTTCTATAAAGTGTCTTTAGGTTTCTCTCCTATTGTTTTATACACCGGGACTGTACAATTTAAGACATCTATATTGATCAAAAGAATATACCTGATATGTCTGACAATGAAATCCAGAGATGAATCACAGGAGTTTAGCAATGATGCCAAGTAAAAATGAAAATCATGGTTAAAGAACTGAATGCACACTTATAAACACTGATAATGTGGAAATAATCAGCAAAAAACAGTAAGCTGTGAGAAGAAAGTTTAATAATTCCTATATACCCACTTTTTAAACTAGGGAATGATAAATGAATAATATCTTAGTCTAGTAATTACAGAAATAATGGTTTGAGTATGTCTTAAAATTACAAATGTAATCTACTTCATAACTGATTTAATAATTAGCAATCATCCACTGTAAGAACTCAATTATGATACTCTCTCTGGATGAAGAAGATATCAAATTATTAATATTTCTTCTCATGTCCCCACTTCTTTTAAGGAAGGAGTATTCATTTCTTATTGTATCTGCTGCAGCAACTGTTTTGAATAAAGAAATCAGGTAATTGGTGAGAAGAGACATTGCAGTTGAGAGCATAGGCATAGCACGTGTAAGTATCACTTAACATAGATTTGATATAAATAGAAGAATAAGGATTTCATGAAACACTACATGTATTCATTTACTTTCTGAGACCAGTACATATTCTAATTGCTTTTAAATTATTGTTAGCTTTTTTTATTGATATTTCCTCAATGGAACTTTATGCTGTGATTGAGTCACAAGGGAGTTTAACTTTAGGTGATATGCCTTTGCAAATACTAGCCTATGTATTTTGTAAGATTACACTCACCAGTTTACATATATTCAGTGTTTTAAGAGAAAAAAATAGGGTAAGCAAAATTCCTTTGTTAACCTTTTCAACTGAAAAATAAAATAGTAGTGATAACCAAAAATAAGTTAACTAGGGGTCATTCTTTTTTCATTTTCCCACTTGTCACTCATAGATCTTAGCAAAAACAACTTATCTGTGGTATACATACAGATCTATTTATTTCTTGTACGATTGTAGGACACAATTAATAGAGCTTTAGAGTTGTAAGGGATTTAGAAGTTTAAGTGACTTGTCCAAGTTCCGTCAGGCAGTTAATAGCAGAGAAAGACTTAGAATTCAAGTTTTTGGGCTGATGATTTTCTTTGCACAATAGTATAATGCCTCTAAAGCTGAGAATCTAAAATTTTGATGTGTAATAGTCATTGGGAATCACTAGACAATCTCTCAGAACTGGGCTCAAATGCAGAGATGTTCTTAAGTACTCCAGTTTTCATAGCCCACACTTGGGTATACGTTGTCTTAAGGTTGCTCCTCTTAAAGCTGTTAGCGGTCACTTGCTCTCACAAAATGTTTATATCAAAATGTTAATGGTTGCCAGTGCTGATTAATGATAGTGGAGTAGTTTTTGTTTTCATCCTTGCAGAAAGAAATCAGATAAAATCTGATCTCATTGTGTGTTACTGTAAACTTTTAAATTGAAAACTGGTTATTATCAAAATAATTATACAAAGTGGTTATTTCACATCATGGTTGACTTGGATGAACCTTTTTAATACCTGTGCAGATCTTTAGCAGTTTAAATCATTTAAATCTCAGTCCTAGAAATCCAGCTCAAATTCCTTTTCTGTAGGCAGTGACAACTTTTAGGGGAATGGAATTTCTGTATCTCTCATCTTCAGCATTATTTCATGTTTTTCTTCATCTGCATTGTAAAACTTTATGAACCTGGGCTGTAATGAGACAATGTAGCTTACAGTCCATTGGCGTTCCTGCAATCAGTCTTCTGAGATGCCTTTGTGGACAGGATTTTGCAGGTAATGGGCTGTTTCAGTTCTGCTTGAGCTTTCATTGCCATCTCCATCCCAGCAACAGCTGTGTTTTGCTGTTGTCCTTTGGAATACATAAATAAAGGGGAGAACATGGGTATTCCTTTTAATGTTACTTCCCAGTCGATACTTGTTGTAACTAAATAGAGTGTTTGGTTGCTTTGAGAGAAAGATGTTATGAAAATTCTGAATCACCTTCTGAAAGTTTTTTGTCAAATTCTAGTGAGCCTTGTTTTTGGCAAATCAGCTGTTTAAGTGAAATAATCATGTGTTCTTTTACAAGAAACTGGAAAATAAAACAATACAAATAAAGTCATTTGGCTTAGAAGAGGTTATAGAATTACCCAATTCAGAGGTTGACAAGCTATGACCTGTGTGTCCAATCTGGTCCCCGGCATGTTGCTACAAGTAATGTTTTATTGGTGCACAACTACTACCATTTATTTATCTATTGTCTATACATACCCAGGTTATAACAGTGGAGTTCAGTTGTTGTGAGAGATACCATATGACCTATAAAGCCTAAAATACTTACTACTTGATCCTTTATAGAAAAAGTTTACTGAACCCTCATCTAAAGCAGTGATTTGAAGCCTTTACAGAATTCTTGGAAAGCTTTGGAAAAAATACAGAAGTATGGATCCCGTATTTAAGGATGGATATGGGTTGGCTCTGTGTCTCCGCCCAAATCTCATATCAAATTGTAGTTCCCACATGCTGAAGGTAGGGCCTGGTGAAAGGTGATTGGATCATGGGGGCAGTTTCTAATGATTTAGCACCATCCCCCTAGTGCTGTCTTGTGGTAGAGTTCTCATGAGATCTGGTGATTTAAAAGTGTATGACAGTTCCCTGCTTGCCTTCTCTTTCCTGCTGCCTGGTAAGATGAACTTCGCTATCCCTTCACCTTCCACCACAATGGTAAGTTTCCTGAGGCCTCCCCAGCCATGTGGAACTGTGAGCCAATTAAACCTCTTTTCTTTATAAATTACCCGGTCTCAGGTAGTTCTTTCATTTTCATTTTTATTTTTCAGATGAAGTCTCACTCTGTTGCCAGGCTGGAGTGCAGTGGTGCGATCTCGGCTCACTGCAATCTCCGCCTCCCAGGTTCAAGCAGTTCTCCTGCCTCAGCCTCCCAAGTAGCTGAGACTACAGGCATGCACCACCATGCCCAGCTAATTTTTTGTATTCTAGTAGAGACGGGATTTCACCATGTTGGTCAGGATGGTCTCGATCTCCTGACCTCGTGATCCGCCTGCCTCGGCCTCCTAAAGTGCAGAGATTACAGGCATTAGCCACTGCACCTGGCCTCAGCTAGTTCTTTATAGCAGTGTAAAAATGGACTAATACAAGAATTTAAATTTACTTGGTTTGGGACAGTGCTTAGAGATTCCTACCTAATTCAAACATGTGGTTATGATTGAAAACCACCAACTGACTTCTACAATAAATTTACATTATTCCCAAAATATACTGCATTTTTCTGAGAGGGTAGAAGGCCAACCAGAGAGACACAGACTTGTTAGTTAAGGCTCAGATAAAAACAAAGGCATATAACTTAATTAAGATGACTTCATTTTTTATTGATTGACCAAACAGATTTTTCATGAATAACCTGACATGACTTGAGATGATCCTAGAGAAACTGAACAATTGTGGTTCAGAGGAAGAAAATATTACCTTGAGCTGCAGTGTCAAAGAAGACATCACAAGTGAATATTTTGAACTGTGCCTACAAGCTTCAAATACGGGTAGGATTCAATGCTTCAGACAGGGGTATTAGATATTATCATTATTGCATTCTTTTTTTCTTCTCTGCAAGTCTGCCCTAAAGGCCAAGGAATCCGAGTTTTTCCACTGTGGCTTGCCTCACTCATTAGATTCAACAAAATGTATGAATCCAGGCACTCAGTGCTATAAAGAGCATATCACAGCGAACAAGACAGATGTCGAGCTTGCTCTGTAGAAGATCTCCATACAGTAACAACATGGCATAATAAATGCTATGGTGAGAGAAGTACCTGGTACCTTCCAGTCATATAGTAGAGTTACCTTACCAAGCGTTGCATACTCTGAGAAATCTTTTAGACTAAGTACATTCTACATCACAACATTTTGAAAGATCGATATGGAATAGGGCAAAATAGGGACTGGTCAAAGATAGAAGGATGGGAAGAATAAATTAAGAAATGGTAATGATTTGGGAGTGATTAGCACAGAGTACAAGGTGGGTGATATTGTGGACGTGGGTTTGAAGAGTAAGTAAGATTCAGATGTGAAGGGCTTTCATTTATTTGTTTATTTTAAATTAATACATATATTTTATTGAATTTCAGGAACTTGGTATTTCTTTTCAAGTTTCAAATCTTTGCACACAAGTTTCCACTATAGTTTCTAAAATAGTGGAAGTTAGGACTTCAGGATTGTCACTTATCTTCTTGTGTCACAGCACAGACATCCCAAGTCCCAACACTGCCCCCGACTCCCATTCTGGCCATGAACCAAAGAAGAATACAAAAGGGAAACTCATGTATGATCCAAATTATGTCGTGCATTGCAAAGTGTATGTGACATGATTTGGGGGTTGGTTTTCCTCTCACTTCACTATAGTATGCTCATGGACAGGTGATCTCCTTAAATATTCTATTTCCATCATTGTCTTCTGCTACAATAATAGAGTAGTTTGTAGTCATGAGGGGCTTTTTAAATGCCATGTTTAGGAGTGTGGAGTTTCTACAAAACAATAGGAAACCCTAAAAGAGTTTTGAACTGTGGAATGACATAATCAGAGAGCAAATGTGTTATTATGCTGATATGTGGGGGAAAGATTTAAGAAGTAGCAGGTCTTGAGATAAGAAATTCAATTACGTGTCTGTTATAATATTTCAAGACCCAGAGGCTGGTCCAATGAAGCAGTTGTGACAACAGTGAAGGAGATAAGCAGATGTGTTTCAAAGATAATCTGGAGGTGCAATAGATGCAGGATCTGGAGATTGTTTACATATTAGATATAAAGAGAGAATCACCAGGGATAACAGAAGATCTGGCTCTATCCTTGCCCAAGAAAAATAATCTGGAGTGCATAATATTGACCTATGGAATTTACTGCTTCAGTATTATATCTCTCTTGCCTCCAACTCTGCTACTAAAATAACCATAAAAAAAACCCTCTGGCTCTACTGAGACCACCAATACGAAGTCAATTTGCTTCATGATCCTTGAGGAGAGGGTTGGTTTGGAGGATTTCATTTTGTAATTCACTGGGGGCTCATGCTGAAATGAACTGTGACACATTCACCACTATCTTAATATTGCAAAATGTAGGAGGCAAGAATATTTGCATACCTCTGTCTGCCAACCTTGGACAAGAAACCCCTTTCACCTTAAAAATCCATTCATCCTTCCAAATGATCCCATTTAGTGTATGACTCATATTCATTCAACTGCTGTACCTGAAACATTTAAAGGATCCATGGGCCATTTACTTCTTTTAGATATTGTTAGCAATGGTATCTTGGGGATTTATGCTTCCTTTACCATGTTTCGTGAACTGTGAGGTGGGTCTTTGTGATTCATTTATCGTAGTCTGGAAAAGCAACAGCAAGAATAGGAGAAAAATAGTGAGGGAGACAATGTTTGTATTTATTGTTTGTACACTGAGCGCTGGCAAAACAGTATTCTGCATTCAAATGATAAATATTCAGCAAGGGATGAATCAGGCATAGAATTATCAAGTGAAAAGAATAGGTTTTATCTGTGTTCATATTGATTCCAGGTTAGTCATGCATCATCTTTATTGAAAATAGCGCATGGCTTGCAATGAAAGCAATGTGTTCTTGCATTCTCTAACTTGCTGCACTTTGACTCCATGCATTGTAAACTTTTCTCTCCCACTTTCATAACCAAACATTAAACATAAGTAGGTATGGGGACTGGAACTAGCTGAAATTAGCTATCCTATTTTAAAAATGTAATTTATTCTTTCCTGTGCTGTCTTTTCCTACTAGACTATAAAGCCCTCTGTAATATCACAAATTACTTCCTTTTCATATGCTAATTTCTTACCCAGTTCCCAACCGTAGTAGTTATTTGATCTGTACTTAAAAATTTTATTAAATTCCCTTTTCTACCCACTCTCACATTGAACTCTCTTAAAGGCTCTCTCTGTCTTTAGGTGTCTTATGTTAACTATAAGCCATTTTTCTTTCTCTTTACAGTGTCACTTCTCTTAACACCTCGTCTGAAGCTCTTTCAGAGTTGTTACACTTTTGGAAGGTTTTTATCTACCTGAGTTTGAAGTGTTCCTACCACTAACACATTTGTACTTGGCATTTCCAAAAGCAATGGAAGATTTCAGTAATTTGTGTGTATAAGTTCAGATTGTAGGAAAAAATTTATCTGAAGAAAAAGTGGGTGAAATTTTCCAGTCGACATTTCTTTATTGACTGATCTGTGTCCTCCGATCCTGAAACCCCAGTCCCCATGGCCCTGTGACTAGCAGGTATTGGTAGATCAATGGCTAAGACACCAGGACCTGCTAAAAGCCTAGAAATAACTGACAGAAATTGCTGTCTTCTCCTGCCTCTCGAAGCTTTAAAAAGCCAGCAAAGAATGTGATCTTTTGGGAAGGGATGGCAAGATGGCCAACTAGATGCAGACAAGTGAAACGGCTCCCATGGAGGGACTGAGACAGCTAGCTGCTTTTTACAGATCTTCAGAGGGAGGCAGGAGAGTGGGCAGAGGGAATACACAGAGTTGGGCTGAACAGGAAGCCGGGAACCCCAAAAGGGCTACAGTGCAATGGAACTCATTTTTGAACCATAGTAACCCTAGGGGAAGGGGTTAGTTGAACCTGCTCTCACCAGGGAGTCTGGATTCCTGGCAGAGGTGAACCCCTCTACCACCATAGACACTTGAGGTGGCAAAGATTGCTGCTTAGAGAAGTGGTGGGGTAGCAAGCCGCTGATGTGGAGCCTGGAGGGTTTGGTGCAGGAGCATCTGCACTGAATCATGGCCAGGGATAGCCATGCTCTTAGGCTGAACTTGCTCCCATAAGAGACTTTAGCCTTAGGGAACTGCTGGACCTGATCTCTGCAGGGTGGTCTTGCACATCAGACGGGGCTGGTCCAGCCTGAGCACTCCTTGGTCTGCTGGGCTCTTCTGGGGCACAGCCTGACCATGCTTGCTTACAGGGCAGTCTCTGGTGCCCTGGGGGCCTACATTATAGCTTCTGTGCCAGTGGACAGTGCCTGACAGGCGGATATCTCTAGTGAGGTGGCCCCTAGTGCTGCCTACCAGCCTGCATGTTCTTCCCCATATGCAGCTTTCTCAGAGCCGACAGCAGCTCTCCACATCACTTTACTGGCTCATGTCTGCATAAGTGGGTTTTGCTTTATTTGCCCTGGCCGCACATGGGAGTGTGCTGCCCCCACCCAACCAAAGACCATTCCTGATGGAGCCCTGGCAGGCACAAAGCCAGCAAGCTTCTCCCCACCAGCTAACACTGTGCAGAGAACAGGGGATCCTCCCACTCTCTGAGCTATCGCCCCAGCTCACAGAGCAGAGAAGGCACCCAGACCTGTACCAGTCAGCACCCCACCCAAAGCCAAGACCACTCCAGTGCACCTTGCTCACCACCCCCAGCTGCCTTGTCACCCCCACTTTGGTGAATACCTACAAGGAGGCAGACAGCCCTGCATCTGCTAGCATGCTGTTGAAGCTGCCACACGTCAGCTCCCCCAGCACAGGGAACCCTAAACCTCTGAGAGCCAGAGAACAAAGTCAGGGCCTGCTACAAATCTCCCAGAGTTAGAGCACACAGTCCGGGAATTGGGAACTGAGTGTTGGCACTCTAAAATCTCCCAGAAACAAAGCCAATTGGCTGAATTCACCTTATACCACAATCAGATCCTCAAGGTCATCAAACAGGATGAAAGAAAAAAACACCCATCTAAAGGTTAGCAGCCTCAAAGTTTAAAACTGGATAGCCCACAAAGATGAGAAAGAGTCAGCATGAGAACACTGAAAGCTCAAAAAGCCTGAGTGCCTTCTTTTCTCCAGATAACTGCATCACCTCCCCAGCCAGGGTTCAGAAGCAGGCTGAAGCTGAGATGGCTAAAATGACAGAGGTAGAATTCAGAATATGGACCAAAATAAAGATCACTGAGTTACAGGGGTATGTTGAAACCCAATGGAAGGAAGGTAAAATCATGATGTCAGTAAAACATTGCAGAAGCTGACAAAGTAGCCAGTATAGCGAAGAATGTAACTGACTTGATAGAGCTGAAAAACACACTACAAGATTTTAACAGTGCACACACAGGTATTATCAGCAGAATAGATCAAGCAGAGGAAAGAACTGCAGAGCTTTAAAACTGACTTTCTGAAATTAAACAGGCAGACAAGAATAGAGAAAAAGAATGGAAAAGAATGAAGAAAACCTCTTTGAAGTATGAGATTATGTAAAGACGTTCAATTTATGACTGATTGGTGTATGTGAAAGAGATAGGGAGAATGGAACCAATTTGGAAAGAATATTTTAGAATATCATCCATGAGAACTTCCGCAACCCAGATAGAGAGGCCAACATTTAAATTCAGGAAATGGAGAGAACCCAGGTCAGATACTGTGGATCTCCGCACAAAAACTCACACAGATCCAGGCCACTGTTTCAGCAGGCGCCTGGAAAGCCTGGGATACAGAGCCACCCATTCTACTGAAAAAAAGGGGCCTGAAACAGGGAGCCAGGTGATCTGGCTCAGCGGGTCCCACCCCCAACAAAAACCAGCAATCTGTAATGCTCTGGACTGAGAGTTTTGCAGCAAGTGCAGCTGGACTTGGGACAGTCCAGCTCGGTTGGGGGAAGGGCGTCAGCCATTACCAAGGCAGTCCACCATTACCGAGGCAGTCCGCCACTACCGAGGCAGTCCGCCACTACCGAGGCAGTCCGCCACTACCGAGGCAGTCCACCATTACCGAAGCAGTTTGTCATTACCAAGGCAGACCACCATTACTGAGGGAGCTCTAACAGGAAGTTCACACAGCA